>CAUDMG010002531.1:0-41368 GCA_958450375.1 Homarus gammarus
AGTTAACAACAACACTTCATAGATGTAATCTTTCATAAAAGCTTTGTAAGAATGTTACTTTATCATACCACAGAGTTATACAACACTCCATATATGTAATCCTTCATACAAGCTGTGTGTGAATGATACTTCATCTTACCACTGAGTTATACAACAACACTCCCTAGATGTAATCCTTGATACAAGCGCTGTGAGAATGTTACTTCATCTTATCACAGAGTTACATAACAACACTCCATAGATGTAATCCTTCATACAAGCTCTGTGAGAATGTTACTTCATCTTATCACAGAGTTAACAACAACACTTCATAGATGTAATTTTTCATAAAAGCTTTGTAAGAATGTTACTTTATCTTACCACAGAGTTATACAACACTCCATATATGTAATCCTTCATACAAGCTCTGTGAGAATGTTACTTCATCTTACCACTGAGTTATACAACAACACTCCATTGATGTAATCCTTGATACAAGCGCTGTGAGAATGTTACTTCATCTTATCACAGAGCTATATAACAACACTCCATAGATGTAATCCTTCATACAAGCTCTGTGAGAATGTTACTTCATCTTACCACAGAGTTGTACATCAACACCTCATATAGATGTAATCCTTCATATGAGCTCTATGAGAATGTTACTTCATCTTACCGCAGAGTTATACAACAACACTCCATAGATGTAATCCTTCATACAAGCTCTGTGAGAATGTTACTTCATCTTATCACAGAGTTATACAACAACACTCCATAGATGTAATCCTTCATACAAGCTCTGTGAGAATGTTACTTCATCTTACCACAGAGTTGTACATCAACACCACATATAGATGTAATCCTTCATACAAGCTCTGTGAGAATGTTACTTCATCTTACCACAGAGTTATACAACAACACTCCATAGATGTAATCCTTCATACAAGCTCTGTGAGAATGTTACTTCATCTTACCACAGAGTTGTACATCAACACCACATAGATGTAATCCTTCATACAAGCTCTGTGAGAATGTTACTTCATCTTACCACAGAGTTATACAACAACACTCCATAGATGTAATCCTTCATACAAGCTCTGTGAGAATGTTACTTCATCTTACCACAGAGTTATACAACAACACCCCATAGATGTAATCCTTCATACAAGCTCTGTGAGAATGTTACTTCATCTTACGACAGAGTTATACAACAACACTCCATAGATGTAATCCTTCATACAAGATCTGTGAGAATGTTACTTCATCTTACCAAACAGTTAACAACAACACTCCAGAGATGTAATCCTTCATACAAGCTCTGTGAGAATGTTACTTCATCTTACCACAGAGTTGTACATCAACACCTCATATAGATGTAATCCTTCATATAAGCTCTGTGAGAATGTTACTTCATCTTACCACAAAGTTAACAACAACACTCCATAGATGTAATCCTTCATACAAGCTCTGTGAGAATGTTACTTCATCTTATCACAGAGTTAACAACAACACTTCATAGATGTAATCTTTCATACAAGCTCTGTAAGAATGTTACTTTATCTTACCACAGAGTTATACAACACTCCATATATGTAATCCTTCATACAAGCTCTGTGAGAATGATACTTCATCTTACCACAGAGTTATATAACGACACTCCATAGATGTAATCCTTCATACAAGCGCTGTGAGAATGTTACTTCATCTTATCACAGAGTTATACAACAACACTCCATAGATGTAATCCTTCATACAAGCTCTGTGAGAATGTTCCTAAATCTTACCACAGAGTTGTACATCAACACCACATATAGATGTAATCCTTCATATAAGCTCTCTGAGAATGTTACTTCATCTTACCACAGAGTTATACAACAACACTCCATAGATGTAATCCTTCATACAAGCTCTGTGAGAAAGTTACTTCATCTTACCACAGAGTTATACAACAACACTCCATAGATGTAATCCTTCATACAAGCTCTGTGAGAATGTTACTTCATCGTACAACAGAGTTGTACATCAACACCACATATAGATGTAATCCTTCATACAAGCTCTGTGAGAATGATACTTCATCTTACCACAGAGTTATATAACAACACTCCATAGATGTAATCCTTCATACAAGCCCTGTGAGAATGTTACTTCATCTTATCACAGAGTTATACAACAACACTCCATAGATGTAATCCTTCATACAAGCTCTGTGAGAATGTTCCTTCATCTTACCACAGAGTTGTACATCAACACCTCATATAGATGTAATCCTTCATATAAGCTCTGTGAGAATGTTACTTCATCTTACCGCAGAGTTATACAACAACACTCCATAGATGTAATCCTTCATCCAAGCTCTGTGAGAAAGTTACTTCATCTTACCACAGAGTTATACAACAACACTCCATAGATGCAATCTTTCATACAAGCTCTGTAAGAATGTTACTTCATCTTATCACAGAGTTATACAACAACACTCCATAGATGTAATCCTTCATACAAGCTCTGTGAGAATGTTACTTCATCTTACCAAACAGTTAACAACAACCCTCCAGAGATGTAATCCTTCATACAAGCTCTATGAGAATGTTACTTCATCTTATCACAGAGTTATACAACAACACTCCATAGATGTAATCCTTCATACAAGCTCTGTGAGAATGTTACTTCATCTTACCACAGAATTAACAACAACATTCCATAGATGTAATCCTTCATACAAGCTCTGTGAGAATGTTACTTCATCTTACGACAGAGTTATACAACAACACACCATAGATGTAATCCTTCATACAAGCTCTGTGAGAATGTTACTTCATCTTACCACAGAGTTATACAACAACACTCCATGGATGTAATCCTTCATACAAGCTCTGTGAGAATGTTACTTCATCTTACCACAGAGTTTTACATCAACACCTCATATAGATGTAATCATTCATATAAGCTCTGTGAGAATGTTACTTCATCTTACCACAGAGTTAACAACAACACTCCATAGATGTAATCCTTCATACAAGCTCTGTGAGAATGTTACTTCATCTTATCACAGAGTTAACAACAACACTTCATAGATGTAATCTATCATAAAAGCTTTGTAAGAATGTTACTTTATCTTACCACAGAGTTATACAACACTCCATATATGTAATCCTTCATACAAGCTGTGTGAGAATGATACTTCATCTTACCACAGAGTTATACAACAACACTCCATAGATGTAATCCTTGATACAAGCGCTGTGAGAATGTTACTTCATCTTATCCCAGAGTTATATAACAACACTCCATAGATATAATCCTTCATACAAGCTCTGTGAGAATGTTACTTTATCTTTCCACAGAGTTATACAACAACACCCCATAGATGTAATCCTTCATTCAAGCTCTGTGAGAAAGTTACTTCATCTTACCACAGAGTTATACAACAACACTCCATAGATGTAATCCTTCATACAAGCTCTGTGAGAATGTTACTTCATCTTACCACAAAGTTGTACATCAACACCTCATATAGATGTAATCCTTCAAATAAGCTTTGTGAGAATGCTACTTCATCTTACCACAAAGTTAACAACAACACTCCATAGATGTAATCCTTCATACAAGCTCTGTGAGAATGTTTCTTCATCTTATCACAGAGTTGACAACAACACTTCATAGATGTAATCTTTCATACAAGCTCTGTAAGAATGTTACTTTATCTTACCACAGAGTTATACAACAACACTCCATAGATGTAATCCTTCATACAAGCTCTGAGAATGTTACTTCATCTTACCAGAGAGTTATACAACAACACTCCATAGATGTAATCCTTCATACAAGCTCTGTGAGAATGTTACTTCATCTTACCACAGTGTTATACAACAACACCCAATAGATGTAATCCTACATACAAGCTCTGTGAGAATCTTACTTCTTCTTACTACAGAGTTGTACATCAACACCTCATATAGATGTAATCCTTCATAATAGCTCTGTGAGAATGTTACTTCATCTTACCACATAGTTATAAACAACACTCCATAGATGTAATCCTTCATACAAGCTCTGTGAGAATGTTGCTTCATCTTATCACAGAGTTAACAACAACACTTCATAGATGTAATCTTTCATACAAACTCTGTAAGAATGTTACTTTATATTACCACTGAGTTATACCACAACACTCCATATATGTAATCCTTCATACAAGCTCTGAGAATGTTACTTCATCTTACCACAGAGTTATACAACAACACTGCATAGATGTAATCCTTCATACAAGCTCTGTGAGAATGTTACTTCATCTTACCACAGAGTTATACAACAACACCCCATAGATGTAATCCTTCATACAAGCTCTGTGAGAATGTTACTTCATCTTACCACAGAGTTGTACATCAACACCTCATATAGATGCAATCCTTCATACAAGCTCTGTGAGAATGATACTTCATCTTACCACAGAGTTATATAACAACACTCCATAGATGTAATCCTTCATACAAGCGCTGTGAGAATGTTACTTCATCTTATCACAGAGTTATACAACAACACTCCATAGATGTAATCCTTCATATAAGCTCTGTGAGAATGTTACTTCATCTTACCGCAGAGTTATACAACAACACTCCATAGATGTAATCCTTCATACAAGCTCTGTGAGAATGTTACTTCATCTTACCACAGAGTTGTACATCAACACCTCATATAGATGTAATCCTTCATATGAGCTCTGTGAGAATGTTACTTCATCTTACCGCAGAGTTATACAACAACACTCCATAGATGTAATCCTTCATACAAGCTCTGTGAGAAAGTTACTTCATTTTATCACAGAGTTTTACAACAACACTCCATAGATGTAATCCTTCATACAAGCGCTGTGAGAATGTTACTTCATCTTACCACAGAGTTGTACATCAACACCACATATAGATGTAATCCTTCATACAAGCTCTTTGAGAATGTTACTTCATCTTACCACAGAGTTATACAACAACACCCCATATATGTAATCCTTCATACAAGCTCTGTGAGAAAGTTACTTCATCTTACCACAGAGTTATACAACAACACTCCATAGATGTAATCCTTCATACAAGTTCTGTGAGAATGTTACTTCATCTTACCACAGAGTTGTACATCAACACCACATATAGATGTAATCCTTCATATAATCTCTGTGAGAATGTTACTTCATCTTACCGTAGATTTATACAACAACACTCCATAGATGTAATCCTTCATACAAGCTCTGTGAGAATGTTACTTCATCTTACCAAACAGTTAACAACAACACTCCAGAGATGTAATCCTTCATACAAGCTCTGTGAGAATGTTACTTCATCTTACCACAGAGTTGTACATCAACACCTCATATAGATGTAATCCTTCATATAAGCTCTGTGAGAATGTTACTTCATCTTACCACAAAGTTAACAACAACACTCCATAGATGTAATCCTTCATACAAGCTCTGTGAGAATGTTACTTCATCTTATCACAGAGTTAACAACAACACTTCATAGATGTAATCTTTCATACAAGCTCTGTAAGAATGTTACTTTATCTTACCACCGAGTTATACAACACCCATATATGTAATCCTTCATACAAGCTCTGTGAGAATGTTTCTTTATCTTACCACACAGTTATACAACAACACCCCATAGATGTAATCCTTCATACAAGCTCTGTGAGAAAGTTACTTCATCTTATCACAGAGTTATACAACAACACTCCATAGATGTAATCCTTCATACAAGCTCTGTGAGAATGTTACTTCATCTTACTACAGAGTTGTACATCAACACCTCATATAGATGTAATCCTTCATATAAGCTCTGTGAGAATGTTGCTTCATCTTACCACAGAGTTAACAACAACACTCCATAGATGTAATCCTTCATACAAGCTCTGTGAGAATGTTACTTCATCTTATCACAGAGTTAACAACAACACTTCATAGATGTAATCTTTCATAAAAGCTTTGTAAGAATGTTACTTTATCATACCACAGAGTTATACAACACTCCATAGATGTAATCCTTCATACAAGCTGTGTGAGAATGTTACTTCATCTTACCACAGAGTTATACAACAACACTCCATAGATGTAATCCTTCATACAAGCTCTGTGAGAATGTTACTTCATCTTATCACAGAGTTACATAACAACACTCCATAGATGTAATCCTTCATACAAGCTCTGTGAGAATGTTACTTCATCTTATCACAGAGTTAACAACAACACTTCATAGATGTAATCTTTCATAAAAGCTTTGTAAGAATGTTACTTTATCTTACCACAGAGTTATACAACACACTCCATATATGTAATCCTTCATACAAGCTCTGTGAGAATGTTACTTCATCTTACCACAGAGTTATACAACAACAAACCAATGATGTAATCCTTCATACAAGCTCTGTGAGAATGTTACTTCATCTTATCACAGAGTTATACAACAACACTCCATAGATGTAATCCTTCATACAAGCTCTGTGAGAATGTTACTTCATCTTACCACAGAGTTGTACATCAACACCTCATATAGATGTAATCCTTCATATGAGCTCTGTGAGAATGTTACTTCATCTTACCGCAGAGTTATACAACAACACTCCATAGATGTAATCCTTCAAACAAGCTCTGTGAGAATGTTACTTCATTTTATCACAGAGTTATACAACAACACTCCATAGATGTAATCCTTCATACAAGCTCTGTGAGAATGTTACTTCATCTTACCACAGAGTTGTACATCAACACCACATATAGATGTAATCCTTCATACAAGCTCTGTGAGAATGTTACTTCATCTTACCACAGAGTTATACAACAACACTCCATAGATGTAATCCTTCATACAAGCTCTGTGAGAATGTTACTTCATCTTACCACAGAGTTGTACATCAACACCACATATAGATGTAATCCTTCATACAAGCTCTGTGAGAATGTTACTTCATCTTACCACAGAGTTAACAACAACACTCCATAGATGTAATCCTTCATACAAGCTCTGTGAGAATGTTACTTCATCTTACCACAGAGTTATACAACAACACTCCATAGATGTAATCCTTCATACAAGCTCTGTGAGAATGTTACTTCATCTTATCACAGAGTTATACAACAACACTCATAGATGTAATCCTTCATACAAGCTCTGTGAGAATGTTACTTCATCTTACCACAGAGTTATACAACAACACTCCATAGATGTAATCCTTCATACAAGCTCTGTGAGAATGTTACTTCATCTTACCACAGAGTTATACAACAACACTCCATAGATGTAATCCTTCATACAAGCTCTGTGAGAATGTTACTTCATCGTACAACAGAGTTGTACATCAACACCACATATAGATGTAATCCTTCATACAAGCTCTGTGAGAATGATACTTCATCTTACCACAGAGTTATATAACAACACTCCATAGATGTAATCCTTCATACAAGCCCTGTGAGAATGTTACTTCATCTTATCACAGAGTTATACAACAACACTCCATAGATGTAATCCTTCATACAAGCTCTGTGAGAATGTTCCTTCATCTTACCACAGAGTTGTACATCAACACCTCATATAGATGTAATCCTTCATACAAGCTCTGTGAGAATGTTACTTCATCTTACCACAGAGTTATACAACAACACTCCATAGATGTAATCCTTCATACAAGCTCTGTGAGAATGTTACTTCATCTTACCACAGAGTTATACAACAACACTCCATAGATGTAATCCTTCATACAAGCTCTGTGAGAATGTTACTTCATCTTACACAGAGTTATACAACAACACTCCATAGATGTAATCCTTCATACAAGCTCTGTGAGAATGTTACTTCATCTTACCAAACAGTTAACAACAACCCTCCAGAGATGTAATCCTTCATACAAGCTCTATGAGAATGTTACTTCATCTTATCACAGAGTTATACAACAACACTCCATAGATGTAATCCTTCATACAAGCTCTGTGAGAATGTTACTTCATCTTACCACAGAATTAACAACAACATTCCATAGATGTAATCCTTCATACAAGCTCTGTGAGAATGTTACTTCATCTTACGACAGAGTTATACAACAACACACCATAGATGTAATCCTTCATACAAGCTCTGTGAGAATGTTACTTCATCTTACCACAGAGTTATACAACAACACCCCATAGATGTAATCCTTCATACAAGCTCTGTGAGAATGTTACTTCATCTTATCACAGAGTTATACAACAACACTCCATAGATGTAATCCTTCATACAAGCTCTGTGAGAATGTTACTTCATCTTACCACAGAGTTTTACATCAACACCTCATATAGATGTAATCATTCATATAAGCTCTGTGAGAATGTTACTTCATCTTACCACAGAGTTAACAACAACACTCCATAGATGTAATCCTTCATACAAGCTCTGTGAGAATGTTACTTCATCTTATCACAGAGTTAACAACAACACCTCATAGATGTAATCTATCATAAAAGCTTTGTAAGAATGTTACTTTATCTTACCACAGAGTTATACAACACTCCATATATGTAATCCTTCATACAAGCTGTGTGAGAATGATACTTCATCTTACCACAGAGTTATACAACAACACTCCATAGATGTAATCCTTGATACAAGCGCTGTGAGAATGTTACTTCATCTTATCACAGAGTTATATAACAACACTCCATAGATATAATCCTTCATACAAGCTCTGTGAGAATGTTACTTTATCTTTCCACAGAGTTATACAACAACACCCCATAGATGTAATCCTTCATTCAAGCTCTGTGAGAAAGTTACTTCATCTTACCACAGAGTTATACAACAACACTCCATAGATGTAATCCTTCATACAAGCTCTGTGAGAATGTTACTTCATCTTACCACAAAGTTGTACATCAACACCTCATATAGATGTAATCCTTCAAATAAGCTTTGTGAGAATGCTACTTCATCTTACCACAAAGTTAACAACAACACTCCATAGATGTAATCCTTCATACAAGCTCTGTGAGAATGTTTCTTCATCTTATCACAGAGTTGACAACAACACTTCATAGATGTAATCTTTCATACAAGCTCTGTAAGAATGTTACTTTATCTTACCACAGAGTTATACAACAACACTCCATATATGTAATCCTTCATACAAGCTCTGAGAATGTTACTTCATCTTACCAGAGAGTTATACAACAACACTCCATAGATGTAATCCTTCATACAAGCTCTGTGAGAATGTTACTTCATCTTACCACAGTGTTATACAACAACACCCAATAGATGTAATCCTTCATACAAGCTCTGTGAGAATCTTACTTCTTCTTACTACAGAGTTGTACATCAACACCTCATATAGATGCAATCCTTCATACAAGCTCTGTGAGAATGTTACTTCATCTTACCACATAGTTATAAACAACACTCCATAGATGTAATCCTTCATACAAGCTCTGTGAGAATGTTACTTCATCTTACCACAGAGTTATACAACAACACTCCATAGATGTAATCCTTCATACAAGCTCTGTGAGAATGTTACTTCATCTTATCACAGAGTTATACAACAACACTCCATATATGTAATCCTTCATACAAGCTCTGTGAGAATGTTACTTCATCTTACCACAGAGTTATACAACAACACTCCATAGATGTAATCCTTCATACAAGCTCTGTGAGAATGTTACTTCATCTTACCACAGAGTTATACATCAACACTCCATAGATGTAATCCTTCATACAAGCTCTGTGAGAATGTTACTTCATCTTACCACAGAGTTATACAACAACACTCCATAGATGTAATCCTTCATACAAGCTCTGTGAGAATGTTACTTCATCTTATCACAGAGTTAACAACAACACTCCATAGATGTAATCCTTCATACAAGCTCTGTGAGAATGTTACTTCATCTTACCACAGAGTTATACAACACCCCATAGATGTAATCCTTCATACAAGCTCTGTGAGAATGTTACTTCATCTTACCACAGAGTTATACAACAACACTCCATAGATGTAATCCTTCATATAAGCTCTGTGAGAATGTTACTTCATCTTACCGCAGAGTTATACAACAACACTCCATAGATGTAATCCTTCATACAAGCTCTGTGAGAATGTTACTTCATCTTACCACAGAGTTGTACATCAACACCTCATATAGATGTAATCCTTCATATGAGCTCTGTGAGAATGTTACTTCATCTTACCGCAGAGTTATACAACAACACTCCATAGATGTAATCCTTCATACAAGCTCTGTGAGAAAGTTACTTCATCTTACCACAGAGTTATACAACAACACTCCATAGATGTAATCCTTCATACAAGCTCTGTGAGAATGTTACTTCATCTTATCACAGAGTTATACAACAACACTCCATAGATGTAATCCTTCATACAAGCTCTGTGAGAATGTTTCTTCATCTTACCACAGAGTTATACAACAACACCCCATAGATGTAATCCTTCATACAAGCTCTGTGAGAATGTTACTTCATCTTACCACAGAGTTATACAACAACACTCCATAGATGTAATCCTTCATACAAGCTCTGTGAGAATGTTACTTCATCTTACCACAGAGTTGTACATCAACACCACATATAGATGTAATCCTTCATATAAGCTCTGTGAGAATGTTACTTCATCTTACCGCAGAGTTATACAACAACACTCCATAGATGTAATCCTTCATACAAGCTCTGTGAGAATGTTACTTCATCTTACCAAACAGTTAACAACAACACTCCAGAGATGTAATCCTTCATACAAGCTCTGTGAGAATGTTACTTCATCTTACCACAGAGTTGTACATCAACACCTCATATAGATGTAATCCTTCATATAAGCTCTGTGAGAATGTTACTTCATCTTACCACAAAGTTAACAACAACACTCCATAGATGTAATCCTTCATACAAGCTCTGTGAGAATGTTACTTCATCTTATCACAGAGTTAACAACAACACTTCATAGATGTAATCTTTCATACAAGCTCTGTAAGAATGTTACTTTATCTTACCACAGAGTTATACAACACTCCATATATGTAATCCTTCATACAAGCTCTGTGAGAATGATACTTCATCTTACCACAGAGTTATATAACGACACTCCATAGATGTAATCCTTCATACAAGCGCTGTGAGAATGTTACTTCATCTTATCACAGAGTTATACAACAACACTCCATAGATGTAATCCTTCATACAAGCTCTGTGAGAATGTTCCTTAATCTTACCACAGAGTTGTACATCAACACCACATATAGATGTAATCCTTCATATAAGCTCTCTGAGAATGTTACTTCATCTTACCACAGAGTTATACAACAACACTCCATAGATGTAATCCTTCATACAAGCTCTGTGAGAAAGTTACTTCATCTTACCACAGAGTTATACAACAACACTCCATAGATGTAATCCTTCATACAAGCTCTGTGAGAATGTTACTTCATCGTACAACAGAGTTGTACATCAACACCACATATAGATGTAATCCTTCATACAAGCTCTGTGAGAATGATACTTCATCTTACCACAGAGTTATATAACAACACTCCATAGATGTAATCCTTCATACAAGCCCTGTGAGAATGTTACTTCATCTTATCACAGAGTTATACAACAACACTCCATAGATGTAATCCTTCATACAAGCTCTGTGAGAATGTTCCTTCATCTTACCACAGAGTTGTACATCAACACCTCATATAGATGTAATCCTTCATATAAGCTCTGTGAGAATGTTACTTCATCTTACCGCAGAGTTATACAACAACACTCCATAGATGTAATCCTTCATCCAAGCTCTGTGAGAAAGTTACTTCATCTTACCACAGAGTTATACAACAACACTCCATTGATGTAATCTTTCATACAAGCTCTGTAAGAATGTTACTTCATCTTATCACAGAGTTATACAACAACACTCCATAGATGTAATCCTTCATACAAGCTCTGTGAGAATGTTACTTCATCTTACCAAACAGTTAACAACAACCCTCCAGAGATGTAATCCTTCATACAAGCTCTATGAGAATGTTACTTCATCTTATCACAGAGTTATACAACAACACTCCATAGATGTAATCCTTCATACAAGCTCTGTGAGAATGTTACTTCATCTTACCACAGAATTAACAACAACATTCCATAGATGTAATCCTTCATACAAGCTCTGTGAGAATGTTACTTCATCTTACGACAGAGTTATACAACAACACACCATAGATGTAATCCTTCATACAAGCTCTGTGAGAATGTTACTTCATCTTACCACAGAGTTATACAACAACACTCCATAGATGTAATCCTTCATACAAGCTCTGTGAGAATGTTACTTCATCTTACCACAGAGTTTTACATCAACACCTCATATAGATGTAATCATTCATATAAGCTCTGTGAGAATGTTACTTCATCTTACCACAGAGTTAACAACAACACTCCATAGATGTAATCCTTCATACAAGCTCTGTGAGAATGTTACTTCATCTTATCACAGAGTTAACAACAACACCTCATAGATGTAATCTATCATAAAAGCTTTGTAAGAATGTTACTTTATCTTACCACAGAGTTATACAACACTCCATATATGTAATCCTTCATACAAGCTGTGTGAGAATGATACTTCATCTTACCACAGAGTTATACAACAACACTCCATAGATGTAATCCTTGATACAAGCGCTGTGAGAATGTTACTTCATCTTATCACAGAGTTATATAACAACACTCCATAGATATAATCCTTCATACAAGCTCTGTGAGAATGTTACTTTATCTTTCCACAGAGTTATACAGCAACACCCCATAGATGTAATCCTTCATTCAAGCTCTGTGAGAAAGTTACTTCATCTTACCACAGAGTTATACAACAACACTCCATAGATGTAATCCTTCATACAAGCTCTGTGAGAATGTTACTTCATCTTACCACAAAGTTGTACATCAACACCTCATATAGATGTAATCCTTCAAATAAGCTTTGTGAGAATGCTACTTCATCTTACCACAAAGTTAACAACAACACTCCATAGATGTAATCCTTCATACAAGCTCTGTGAGAATGTTTCTTCATCTTATCACAGAGTTGACAACAACACTTCATAGATGTAATCTTTCATACAAGCTCTGTAAGAATGTTACTTTATCTTACCACAGAGTTATACAACAACACTCCATATATGTAATCCTTCATACAAGCTCTGAGAATGTTACTTCATCTTACCAGAGAGTTATACAACAACACTCCATAGATGTAATCCTTCATACAAGCTCTGTGAGAATGTTACTTCATCTTACCACAGTGTTATACAACAACACCCAATAGATGTAATCCTTCATACAAGCTCTGTGAGAATCTTACTTCTTCTTACTACAGAGTTGTACATCAACACCTCATATAGATGTATTCCTTCATGATAGCTCTGTGAGAATGTTACTTCATCTTACCACATAGTTATAAACAACACTCCATAGATGTAATCCTTCATACAAGCTCTGTGAGAATGTTACTTCATCTTATCACAGAGTTAACAACAACACTTCATAGATGTAATCTTTCATACAAACTCTGTAAGAATGTTACTTTATATTACCACTGAGTTATACCACAACACTCCATATATGTAATCCTTCATACAAGCTCTGAGAATGTTACTTCATCTTACCACAGAGCTATACAACAACACTCCATAGATGTAATCCTTCATACAAGCTCTGTGAGAATGTTACTTCATCTTACCACAGAGTTATACAACAACACCCCATAGATGTAATCCTTCATACAAGCTCTGTGAGAATGTTACTTCATCTTACCACAGAGTTGTACATCAACACCTCATATAGATGCAATCCTTCATACAAGCTCTGTGAGAATGATACTTCATCTTACCACAGAGTTATATAACAACACTCCATAGATGTAATCCTTCATACAAGCGCTGTGAGAATGTTACTTCATCTTATCACAGAGTTATACAACAACACTCCATATATGTAATCCTTCATACAAGCTCTGTGAGAATGTTACTTCATCTTACCAAACAGTTAACAACAACACTCCAGAGATGTAATCCTTCATACAAGCTCTGTGAGAATGTTACTTCATCTTACCACAGAGTTGTACATCAACACCTCATATAGATGTAATCCTTCATATAAGCTCTGTGAGAATGTTACTTCATCTTACCACAGAGTTAACAACAACACTCCATAGATGTAATCCTTCATACAAGCTCTGTGAGAATGTTACTTCATCTTATCACAGAGTTAACAACAACACTTCATAGATGTAATCTTTCATACAAGCTCTGTAAGAATGTTACTTTATCTTACCACCGAGTTATACAACACCCATATATGTAATCCTTCATACAAGCTCTGTGAGAATGTTACTTCATCTTACCACAGAGTTATACAACAACACTCCATAGATGTAATCCTTCATATAAGCTCTGTGAGAATGTTACTTCATCTTACCGCAGAGTTATACAACAACACTCCATAGATGTAATCCTTCATACAAGCTCTGTGAGAATGTTACTTCATCTTACCACAGAGTTGTACATCAACACCTCATATAGATGTAATCCTTCATATGAGCTCTGTGAGAATGTTACTTCATCTTACCACAGAGTTATACAACAACACTCCATAGATGTAATCCTTCATACAAGCTCTGTGAGAATGTTACTTCATCTTATCACAGAGTTTTACAACAACACTCCATAGATGTAATCCTTCATACAAGCGCTGTGAGAATGTTACTTCATCTTATCACAGAGTTATACAACAACACTCCATAGATGTAATCCTTCATACAAGCTCTGTGAGAATGTTCCTTCATCTTACCACAGAGTTGTACATCAACACCACATATAGATGTAATCCTTCATGTAAGCTCTGTGAGAATGTTACTTCATCTTACCGCAGAGTTATACAACAACACTCCATAGATGTAATCCTTCATACAAGCTCTGTGAGAATGTTACTTCATCTTACCACAGAGTTATACAACAACACTCCATAGATGTAATCCTTCATACAAGCTCTGTGAGAATGTTACTTCATCTTACAACAGAGTTGTACATCAACACCACATATAGATGTAATCCTTCATATAAGCTCTGTGAGAATGCTACTTCATCTTACCACAGAGTTATACAACAACTCTCCATAGATGTAATCCTTCATACAAGCTCTGTGAGAATGTTACTTCATCTTACAACAGAGTTGTACATCAACACCACATATAGATGTAATCCTTCATACAAGCTCGGTGAGAATGTTACTTCATCTTATCACAGAGTTATACAACAACACTCCATAGATGTAATCCTTCATACAAGCTCTGTGAGAATGTTTCTTTATCTTACCACAGAGTTATACAACAACACCCCTTAGATGTAATCCTTCATAAAAGCTCTGTGAGAAAGTTACTTCATCTTATCACAGAGTTATACAACAACACTCCATAGATGTAATCCTTCATACAAGCACTGTGAGAATGTTACTTCATCTTACCACAGAGTTGTACATCAACACCTCATATAGATGTAATCCTTCATATAAGCTCTGTGAGAATGTTGCTTCATCTTACCACAGAGTTAACAACAACACTCCATAGATGTAATCCTTCATACAAGCTCTGTGAGAATGTTACTTCATCTTATCACAGAGTTAACAACAACACTTCATAGATGTAATCTTTCATAAAAGCTTTGTAAGAATGCTACTTTATCTTACCACAGAGTTATACAACACTCCATATATGTAATCCTTCATACAAGCTGTGTGAGAATGATACTTCATCTTACCACTGAGTTATACAACAACACTCCATAGATGTAATCCTTGATACAAGCACTGTGAGAATGTTACTTCATCTTATCACAGAGTTATATAACAACACTCCATAGATGTAATCCTTCATACAAGCTCTGTGAGAATGTTACTTCACCTTATCACAGAGTTAACAACAACACTTCATAGATGTAATCTTTCATAAAAGCTTTGTAGGAATGTTACTTTATCTTACCACAGAGTTATACAACACTCCATATATGTAATCATTCATACAAGCTGCGTGAGAATGATACTTCATCTTACCACTGAGTTATACAACAACACTCCATAGATGTAATCCTTTATACAAGCGCTGTGAGAATGTTACTTCATCTTATCACAGAGCTATATAACAACACTCCATAGATGTAATCCTTCATACAAGCTCTGTGAGAATGTTACTTCATCTTACCACAGAGTTGTACATCAACACCTCATATAGATGTAATCCTTCATATGAGCTCTGTGAGAATGTTACTTCATCTTACCGCAGAGTTATACAACAACACTCCATAGATGTAATCCTTCATACAAGCTCTGTGAGAATGTTACTTCATTTTTTCACAGAGTTATACAACAACACTCCATAGATGTAATCCTTCATACAAGTGCTGTGAGAATGTTACTTCATCTTATCACAGAGTTATACAACAACACTCCATAGATGTAATCCTTCATACAAGCTCTGTGAGAATGTTCCTTCATCTTACCACAGAGTTGTACATCAACACCACATATAGATGTAATCCTTCATATAAGCTCTGTGGGAATGTTACTTCATCTTACCGCAGAGTTATACAACAACACTCCATAGATGTAATCCTTCATACAAGCTCTGTGAGAAAGTTACTTCATCTTACCACAGAGTTATACAACAACACTCCATAGATGTAATCCTGCATACAAGCTCTGTAAGAATGTTACTTCATCTTACCGCAGAGTTATACAACAACACTCCATAGATGTAATCCTTCATACAAGCTCTGTGAGAATGTTACTTCATCTTACAACAGAGTTGTACATCAACACCACATATAGATGTAATCCTTCATATAAGCTCTGTGAGAATGTTACTTCATCTTACCACAGAGTTATACAACAACACTCCATAGATGTAATCCTTCATACAAGCTCTGTGAGAATGTTACTTCATCTTACAACAGAGTTGTACATCAACACCACATATAGATGTATTCCTTCATACAAGCTCTGTGAGAATGATACTTCATCTTACCACAGAGTTATTTAACAACACTCCATAGATGTAATCCTTCATACAAGCGCTGTGAGAATGTTACTTCATCTTATCACAGAGTTATACAACAACACTCCATAGATGTAATCCTTCATACAAGCTCTGTGAGAATGTTCCTTCATCTTACCACACAGTTGTACATCAACACCTCATATAGATGTAATCCTTCATATTAGCTCTGTGAGAATGTTACTTCATCATACCACAGAGTTATACAACAACACTCCATAGATGTAATCCTTCATACAAGCTTTGTGAGAAAGTTACTTCATCTTACCACAGAGTTTTACAAAAACACTCTATAGATGTAATCCTGCATACAAGCTCTGTAAGAATGTTACTTCATCTTACCGCAGAGTTATACAACAACACTCCATAGATGGAATCCTTCATACAAGCTCTGTGAGAATGTTACTTCATCTTATCACAGAGCTAACAACAACACTTCATAGATGTAATCTTTCATAAAAGCTTTGTAAGAATGTTACTTTATCTTACCACAGAGTTATACAACACTCCATATATGTAATCCTTCATACAAGCTGTGTGAGAATGATACTTCATCTTACCACTGAGTTATACAACAACACTCCATTGATGTAATCCTTGATACAAGCGCTGTGAGAATGTTACTTCATCTTATCACAGAGCTATATAACAACACTCCATAGATGTAATCCTTCATGCAAGCTCTGTGAGAATGTTACTTCATCTTACCACAGAGTTGTACATCAACACCTCATATAGATGTAATCCTTCATATGAGCTCTGTGAGAATGTTACTTCATCTTACCGCAGAGTTATACAACAACACTCCATAGATGTAATCCTTCATACAAGCTCTGTGAGAATGTTTCTTCATTTTATCACAGAGTTATACAACAACACTCCATAGATGTAATCCTTCATACAAGCTCTGTGAGAATATAACTTCATCTTACAACAGAGTTGTACATCAACACCACATATAGATGTAATCCTTCATATAAGCTCTGTGAGAATGTTACTTCATCTTACCACAGAGTTATACAACAACACTCCATAGATGTAATCCTTCATACAATCTCTGTGAGAATGATACTTCATCTTACCACAGAGTTATATAACAACACTCCATAGATGTAATCCTTCATACAAGCTCTGTGAGAATGTTACTTCATCTTACCACAGAGTTAACAACAACATTCCATAGATATAATCCTTCATACAAGTTCTATGAGAATGTTACTTCAAATTACGACAGAGTTATACAACAACACCCCATAGATGCAATCCTTCATACAAGCTCTGTGAGAATGTTACTTCGTCTTATCACAGAGTTATACAACAACACTCCATAGATGTAATCCTTCATACAAGCTCTGTGAGAATGTTTCTTTATCTTACCACAGAGTTATACAACAACACTCCATAGATGTAATCCTTCATACAAGCTCTGTGAGAATGTTACTTCATCTTACAAACAGAGTTGTACATCAACACCTCATATAGATGTAATCCTTCATATAAGCTCTGTGAGAATGTTGCTTCATCTTACCACAGAGTTAACAACAACACTCCATAGATGTAATCCTTCATACAAGCTCTGTGAGAATGTTACTTCATCTTATCACAGAGTTAACAACAACACTTCATAGATGTAATCTTTCATAAAAGCTTTGTAAGAATGTTACTTTATCTTACCACAGAGTTATACAACACTCCATATATGTAATCATTCATACAAGCTGTGTGAGAATGATACTTCATCTTACCACTGAGTTATACAACAACACTCCATAGATGTAATCCTTGATACAAGCGCTGTGAGAATGTTACTTCATCTTATCACAGAGCTATATAACAACACTCCATAGATGTAATCCTTCATACAAGCTCTGTGAGAATGTTACTTCATCTTACCACAGAGTTGTACATCAACACCTCATATAGATGTAATCCTTCATATGAGCTCTGTGAGAATGTTACTTCATCTTACCGCAGAGTAATACAACAACACTCCATAGATGTAATCCTTCATACAAGCTCTGTGAGAATGTTACTTCATTTTATCACAGAGTTATACAACAACACTCCATAGATGTAATCCTTCATACAAGCGCTGTGAGAATGTTACTTCATCTTATCACAGAGTTATACAACAACACTCCATAGATGTAATCCTTCATACAAGCTCTGTGAGAATGTTCCTTCATCTTACCACAGAGTTGTACATCAACACCACATATAGATGTAATCCTTCATATAAGCTCTGTGAGAATGTTGCTTCATCTTACCGCAGAGTTATACAACAACACTCCATAGATGTAATCCTTCATACAAGCTCTGTGAGAAAGTTACTTCATCTTACCACAGAGTTATACAACAACACTCCATAGATGTAATCCTGCATACAAGCTCTGTAAGAATGTTAGTTCATCTTACCGCAGAGTTATACAACAACACTCCATAGATGTAATCCTTCATACAAGCTCTGTGAGAATGTTACTTCATCTTACAACAGAGTTGTACATAAACACCACATATAGATGTAATCCTTCATATATGCTCTGTGAGAATGTTACTTCATCTTACCACAGAGTTATACAACAACACTCCATAGATGTAATCCTTCATACAAGCTCTGTGAGAATGTTACTTCATCCTACAACAGAGTTGTACATCAACACCACATATAGATGTAATCCTTCATACAAGCTCTGTGAGAATGATACTTCATCTTACCACAGAGTTATATAACAACACTCCATAGATGTAATCCTTCATACAAGCGCTGTGAGAATGTTACTTCATCTTATCACAGAGTTATACAACAACACTCCATAGATGTAATCCTTCATACAAGCTCTGTGAGAATGTTCCTTCATCCTACCACAGAGTTGTACATCAACACCTCATATAGATGTAATCCTTCATATAAGCTCTGTGAGAATGTTACTTCATCTTACCGTAGAGTTATACAACAACACTCCATAGATGTAATCCTTCATGCAAGCTCTGTGAGAAAGTTACTTCATCTTACCACAGAGTTATACAACAACACTCCATAGATGTAATCCTGCATACAAGCTCTGTAAGAATGTTACTTCATCTTACCGCAGAGTTATACAACAACACTCCATAGATGTAATCCTTCATACAAGCTCTGTGAGAATGTTACTTCATCTTTCCAAACAGTTAACAACAACACTCCAGAGATGTAATCCTTCATACAAGCTCTGTGAGAATGTTACTTCATCTTATCACAGAGTACAACAACACTCCATAGATGTAATCCTTCATACAAGCTCTGTGAGAATGGTACTTCATCTTACCACAGAGTTAACAACAAGATTCCATAGATGTAATCCTTCATACAAGCTCGATGAGAATGTTACTTCATCTTATGACAGAGTTACACAACAACACCCCATAGATGTAATCCTTCATACATGCTCTGTGAGAATGTTACTTCATCTTATCACAGAGTTATACAACAACACTCCATAGATATAATCCTTCATACAAGCTCTCTGAGAATGTTTCTTTATCTTACCACAGAGTTATACAACAACACCCCATAGATGTAATCCTTCATAAAAGCTCTGTGAGAAAGTTACTTCATCTTATCACAGAGTTATACAACAACACTCCATAGATGTAATCCTTCATACAAGCACTGTGAGAATGTTACTTCATCTTACCACAGAGTTGTACATCAACACCTCATATAGATGTAATCCTTCATATAAGCTCTGTGAGAATGTTGCTTCATCTTACCACAGAGTTAACAACAACACTCCATAGATGTAATCCTTCATACAAGCTCTGTGAGAATGTTACTTCATCTTATCACAGAGTTAACAACAACACTTCATAGATGTAATCTTTCATAAAAGCTTTGTAAGAATGCTACTTTATCTTACCACAGAGTTATACAACACTCCATATATGTAATCCTTCATACAAGCTGTGTGAGAATGATACTTCATGTTACCACTGAGTTATACAACAACACTCCATAGATGTAATCCTTGATACAAGCACTGTGAGAATGTTACTTCATCTTATCACAGAGTTATATAACAACACTCCATAGATGTAATCCTTCATACAAGCTCTGTGAGAATGTTACTTCACCTTATCACAGAGTTAATAACAACACTTCATAGATGTAATCTTTCATAAAAGCTTTGTAGGAATGTTACTTTATCTTACCACAGAGTTATACAACACTCCATATATGTAATCATTCATACAAGCTGCGTGAGAATGATACTTCATCTTACCACTGAGTTATACAACAACACTCCATAGATGTAATCCTTTATACAAGCGCTGTGAGAATGTTACTTCATCTTATCACAGAGCTATATAACAACACTCCATAGATGTAATCCTTCATACAAGCTCTGTGAGAATGTTACTTCATCTTACCACAGAGTTGTACATCAACACCTCATATAGATGTAATCCTTCATATGAGCTCTGTGAGAATGTTACTTCATCTTACCGCAGAGTTATACAACAACACTCCATAGATGTAATCCTTCATACAAGTGCTGTGAGAATGTTACTTCATCTTATCACAGAGTTATACAACAACACTCCATAGATGTAATCCTTCATACAAGCTCTGTGAGAATGTTCCTTCATCTTACCACAGAGTTGTACATCAACACCACATATAGATGTAATCCTTCATATAAGCTCTGTGGGAATGTTACTTCATCTTACCGCAGAGTTATACAACAACACTCCATAGATGTAATCCTTCATACAAGCTCTGTGAGAAAGTTACTTCATCTTACCACAGAGTTATACAACAACACTCCATAGATGTAATCCTGCATACAAGCTCTGTAAGAATGTTACTTCATCTTACCGCAGAGTTATACAACAACACTCCATAGATGTAATCCTTCATACAAGCTCTGTGAGAATGTTACTTCATCTTACAACAGAGTTGTACATCAACACCACATATAGATGTAATCCTTCATATAAGCTCTGTGAGAATGTTACTTCATCTTACCACAGAGTTATACAACAACACTCCATAGATGTAATCCTTCATACAAGCTCTGTGAGAATGTTACTTCATCTTACAACAGAGTTGTACATCAACACCACATATAGATGTATTCCTTCATACAAGCTCTGTGAGAATGATACTTCATCTTACCACAGAGTTATTTAACAACACTCCATAGATGTAATCCTTCATACAAGCGCTGTGAGAATGTTACTTCATCTTATCACAGAGTTATACAACAACACTCCATAGATGTAATCCTTCATACAAGCTCTGTGAGAATGTTCCTTCATCTTACCACACAGTTGTACATCAACACCTCATATAGATGTAATCCTTCATATTAGCTCTGTGAGAATGTTACTTCATCATACCACAGAGTTATACAACAACACTCCATAGATGTAATCCTTCATACAAGCTTTGTGAGAAAGTTACTTCATCTTACCACAGAGTTTTACAAAAACACTCTATAGATGTAATCCTGCATACAAGCTCTGTAAGAATGTTACTTCATCTTACCGCAGAGTTATACAACAACACTCCATAGATGGAATCCTTCATACAAGCTCTGTGAGAATGTTACTTCATCTTATCACAGAGCTAACAACAACACTTCATAGATGTAATCTTTCATAAAAGCTTTGTAAGAATGTTACTTTATCTTACCACAGAGTTATACAACACTCCATATATGTAATCCTTCATACAAGCTGTGTGAGAATGATACTTCATCTTACCACTGAGTTATACAACAACACTCCAATGATGTAATCCTTGATACAAGCGCTGTGAGAATGTTACTTCATCTTATCACAGAGCTATATAACAACACTCCATAGATGTAATCCTTCATGCAAGCTCTGTGAGAATGTTACTTCATCTTACCACAGAGTTGTACATCAACACCTCATATAGATGTAATCCTTCATATGAGCTCTGTGAGAATGTTACTTCATCTTACCGCAGAGTTATACAACAACACTCCATAGATGTAATCCTTCATACAAGCTCTGTGAGAATGTTTCTTCATTTTATCACAGAGTTATACAACAACACTCCATAGATGTAATCCTTCATACAAGCTCTGTGAGAAAATAACTTCATCTTACAACAGAGTTGTACATCAACACCACATATAGATGTAATCCTTCATATAAGCTCTGTGAGAATGTTACTTCATCTTACCACAGAGTTATACAACAACACTCCATAGATGTAATCCTTCATACAATCTCTGTGAGAATGATACTTCATCTTACCACAGAGTTATATAACAACACTCCATAGATATAATCCTTCATACAAGTTCTATGAGAATGTTACTTCAAATTACGACAGAGTTATACAACAACACCCCATAGATGCAATCCTTCATACAAGCTCTGTGAGAATGTTACTTCGTCTTATCACAGAGTTATACAACAACACTCCATAGATGTAATCCTTCATACAAGCTCTGTGAGAATGTTTCTTTATCTTACCACAGAGTTATACAACAACACTCCATAGATGTAATCCTTCATACAAGCTCTGTGAGAATGTTACTTCATCTTACAAACAGAGTTGTACATCAACACCTCATATAGATGTAATCCTTCATATAAGCTCTGTGAGAATGTTGCTTCATCTTACCACAGAGTTAACAACAACACTCCATAAATGTAATCCTTCATACAAGCTCTGTGAGAATGTTACTTCATCTTATCACAGAGTTAACAACAACACTTCATAGATGTAATCTTTCATAAAAGCTTTGTAAGAATGTTACTTTATCTTACCACAGAGTTATACAACACTCCATATATGTAATCATTCATACAAGCTGTGTGAGAATGATACTTCATCTTACCACTGAGTTATACAACAACACTCCATAGATGTAATCCTTGATACAAGCGCTGTGAGAATGTTACTTCATCTTATCACAGAGCTATATAACAACACTCCATAGATGTAATCCTTCATACAAGCTCTGTGAGAATGTTACTTCATCTTACCACAGAGTTGTACATCAACACCTCATATAGATGTAATCCTTCATATGAGCTCTGTGAGAATGTTACTTCATCTTACCGCAGAGTAATACAACAACACTCCATAGATGTAATCCTTCATACAAGCTCTGTGAGAATGTTACTTCATTTTATCACAGAGTTATACAACAACACTCCATAGATGTAATCCTTCATACAAGCGCTGTGAGAATGTTACTTCATCTTATCACAGAGTTATACAACAACACTCCATAGATGTAATCCTTCATACAAGCTCTGTGAGAATGTTCCTTCATCTTACCACAGAGTTGTACATCAACACCACATATAGATGTAATCCTTCATATAAGCTCTGTGAGAATGTTGCTTCATCTTACCGCAGAGTTATACAACAACACTCCATAGATGTAATCCTTCATACAAGCTCTGTGAGAAAGTTACTTCATCTTACCACAGAGTTATACAACAACACTCCATAGATGTAATCCTGCATACAAGCTCTGTAAGAATGTTAGTTCATCTTACCGCAGAGTTATACAACAACACTCCATAGATGTAATCCTTCATACAAGCTCTGTGAGAATGTTACTTCATCTTACAACAGAGTTGTACATAAACACCACATATAGATGTAATCCTTCATATATGCTCTGTGAGAATGTTACTTCATCTTACCACAGAGTTATACAACAACACTCCATAGATGTAATCCTTCATACAAGCTCTGTGAGAATGTTACTTCATCCTACAACAGAGTTGTACATCAACACCACATATAGATGTAATCCTTCATACAAGCTCTGTGAGAATGATACTTCATCTTACCACAGAGTTATATAACAACACTCCATAGATGTAATCCTTCATACAAGCGCTGTGAGAATGTTACTTCATCTTATCACAGAGTTATACAACAACACTCCATAGATGTAATCCTTCATACAAGCTCTGTGAGAATGTTCCTTCATCCTACCACAGAGTTGTACATCAACACCTCATATAGATGTAATCCTTCATATAAGCTCTGTGAGAATGTTACTTCATCTTACCGTAGAGTTATACAACAACACTCCATAGATGTAATCCTTCATGCAAGCTCTGTGAGAAAGTTACTTCATCTTACCACAGAGTTATACAACAACACTCCATAGATGTAATCCTGCATACAAGCTCTGTAAGAATGTTACTTCATCTTACCGCAGAGTTATACAACAACACTCCATAGATGTAATCCTTCATACAAGCTCTGTGAGAATGTTACTTCATCTTTCCAAAGAGTTAACAACAACACTCCAGAGATGTAATCCTTCATACAAGCTCTGTGAGAATGTTACTTCATCTTATCACAGAGTACAACAACACTCCATAGATGTAATCCTTCATACAAGCTCTGTGAGAATGGTACTTCATCTTACCACAGAGTTAACAACAACATTCCATAGATGTAATCCTTCATACAAGCTCCATGAGAATGTTACTTCATCTTATGACAGAGTTACACAACAACACCCCATAGATGTAATCCTTCATACATGCTCTGTGAGAATGTTACTTCATCTTATCACAGAGTTATACAACAACACTCCATAGATATAATCCTTCATACAAGCTCTCTGAGAATGTTTCTTATCTTACCACAGAGTTATACAACAACACCCCATAGATGTAATCCTTCATACAAGCTCTGTGAGAAAGTTACTTCATCTTATCACAGAGTTATACAACAACACTCCATAGATGTAATCCTTCATACAAGCTCTGTGAGAATGTTACTTCATCTTACCACAGAGTTGTACATCAACACCTCATATAGATGTAATCCTTCATATAAGCTCTGTGAGAATGTTGCTTCATCTTACCACAGAGTTAACAACAACACTCCATAGATGTAATCCTTCATACAAGCTCTGTGAGAATGTTACTTCATCTTATCACAGAGTTAACAACAACACTTCATAGATGTAATCTTTCATAAAAGCTTTGTAAGAATGTTACTTTATCTTACCACAGAGTTATACAACACTCCATATATGTAATCCTTCATACAAGCTGTGTGAGAATGATACTTCATCTTACCACTGAGTTATACAACAACACTCCATAGATGTAATCCTTGATACAAGCGCTGTGAGAATGTTACTTCATCTTATCACAGAGCTATATAACAACACTCCATAGATGTAATCCTTCATACAAGCTCTGTGAGAATGTTACTTCATCTTACCACAGAGTTGTACATCAACACCTCATATAGATGTAATCCTTCATATGAGCTCTGTGAGAATGTTACTTCATCTTACCGCAGAGTTATACAACAACACTCCATAGATGTAATCCTTCATACAAGCTCTGTGAGAATGTTACTTCATTTTATCACAGAGTTATACAACAACACTCCATAGATGTAATCCTTCATACAAGCGCTGTGAGAATGTTACTTCATCTTATCACAGAGTTATACAACAACACTCCATAGATGTAATCCTTCATACAAGCTCTGTGAGAATGTTCCTTCATCTTACCACAGAGTTGTACATCAACACCACATATAGATGTAATCCTTCATATAAGCTCTGTGAGAATGTTGCTTCATCTTACCGCAGAGTTATACAACAACACTCCATAGATGTAATCCTTCATACAAGCTCTGTGAGAAAGTTACTTCATCTTACCACAGAGTTATACAACAACACTCCATAGATGTAATCCTGCATACAAGCTCTGTAAGAATGTTAGTTCATCTTACCGCAGAGTTATACAACAACACTCCATAGATGTAATCCTTCATACAAGCTCTGTGAGAATGTTACTTCATCTTACAACAGAGTTGTACATAAACACCACATATAGATGTAATCCTTCATATATGCTCTGTGAGAATGTTACTTCATCTTACCACAGAGTTATACAACAACACTCCATAGATGTAATCCTTCATACAAGCTCTGTGAGAATGTTACTTCATCTTACAACAGAGTTGTACATCAACACCACATATAGATGTAATCCTTCATACAAGCTCTGTGAGAATGATACTTCATCTTACCACAGAGTTATATAACAACACTCCATAGATGTAATCCTTCATACAAGCGCTGTGAGAATGTTACTTCATCTTATCACAGAGTTATACAACAACACTCCATAGATGTAATCCTTCATACAAGCTCTGTGAGAATGTTCCTTCATCCTACCACAGAGTTGTACATCAACACCTCATATAGATGTAATCCTTCATATAAGCTCTGTGAGAATGTTACTTCATCTTACCGTAGAGTTATACAACAACACTCCATAGATGTAATCCTTCATGCAAGCTCTGTGAGAAAGTTACTTCATCTTACCACAGAGTTATACAACAACACTCCATAGATGTAATCCTGCATACAAGCTCTGTAAGAATGTTACTTCATCTTACCGCAGAGTTATACAACAACACTCCATAGATGTAATCCTTCATACAAGCTCTGTGAGAATGTTACTTCATCTTTCCAAACAGTTAACAACAACACTCCAGAGATGTAATCCTTCATACAAGCTCTGTGAGAATGTTACTTCATCTTATCACAGAGTACAACAACACTCCATAGATGTAATCCTTCATACAAGCTCTGTGAGAATGTTACTTCATCTTACCACAGAGTTAACAACAAGATTCCATAGATGTAATCCTTCATACAAGCTCGATGAGAATGTTACTTCATCTTATGACAGAGTTACACAACAACACCCCATAGATGTAATCCTTCATACATGCTCTGTGAGAATGTTACTTCATCTTATCACAGAGTTATACAACAACACTCCATAGATATAATCCTTCATACAAGCTCTCTGAGAATGTTTCTTTATCTTACCACAGAGTTATACAACAACACCCCGTAGATGTAATCCTTCATACAAGCTCTGTGAGAAAGTTACTTCATCTTATCACAGAGTTATACAACAACACTCCATAGATGTAATCCTTCATACAAGCACTGTGAGAATGTTACTTCATCTTACCACAGAGTTGTACATCAACACCTCATATAGATGTAATCCTTCATATAAGCACTGTGAGAATGTTGCTTCATCTTACCACAGAGTTAACAACAACACTCCATAGATGTAATCCTTCATACAAGCTCTGTGAGAATGTTACTTCATCTTGTCACAGAGTTAACAACAACACTTCATAGATGTAATCTTTCATAAAAGCTTTGTAAGAATGTTACTTTATCTTACCACAGAGTTATACAACACTCCATATATGTAATCCTTCATACAAGCTGTGTGAGAATGATACTTCATCTTACCACTGAGTTATACAACAACACTCCATAGATGTAATCCTTGATACAAGCGCTGTGAGAATGTTACTTCATCTTATCACAGAGTTATATAACAACACTCCATAGATGTAATCCTTCATACAAGCTCTGTGAGAATGTTACTTCATCTTATCACAGAGTTAACAACAACACTTCATAGATGTAATCTTTCATAAAAGCTTTGTAAGAATGTTACTTTATCTTACCACAGAGTTATACAACACTCCATATATGTAATCATTCATACAAGCTGTGTGAGAATGATACTTCATCTTACCACTGAGTTATACAACAACACTCCATAGATGTAATCCTTGATACAAGCGCTGTGAGAATGTTACTTCATCTTATCACAGAGCTATATAACAACACTCCATAGATGTAATCCTTCATACAAGCTCTGTGAGAATGTTCCTTCATCTTACCACAGAGTTGTACATCAACACCACATATAGATGTAATCCTTCATATAAGCTCTGTGAGAATGTTACTTCATCTTACCGCAGAGTTATACAACAACACTCCATAGATGTAATCCTTCATACAAGCTCTGTGAGAAAGTTACTTCATCTTACCACAGAGTTATACAACAACACTCCATAGATGTAATCCTGCATACAAGCTCTGTAAGAATGTTAGTTCATCTTACCGCAGAGTTATACAACAACACTCCATAGATGTAATCCTTCATACAAGCTCTGTGAGAATGTTACTTCATCTTACAACAGAGTTGTACATAAACACCACATATAGATGTAATCCTTCATATATGCTCTGTGAGAATGTTACTTCATCTTACCACAGAGTTATACAACAACACTCCATAGATGTAATCCTTCATACAAGCTCTGTGAGAATGTTACTTCATCTTACAACAGAGTTGTACATCAACACCACATATAGATGTAATCCTTCATACAAGCTCTGTGAGAATGATACTTCATCTTACCACAGAGTTATATAACAACACTCCATAGATGTAATCCTTCATACAAGCGCTGTGAGAATGTTACTTCATCTTATCACAGAGTTATACAACAACACTCCATAGATGTAATCCTTCATACAAGCTCTGTGAGAATGTTCCTTCATCTTACCACAGAGTTGTACATCAACACCTCATATAGATGTAATCCTTCATATAAGCTCTGTGAGAATGTTACTTCATCTTACCGCAGAGTTATACAACAACACTCCATAGATGTAATCCTTCATGCAAGCTCTGTGAGAAAGTTACTTCATCTTACCACATAGTTATACAACAACACTCCATAGATGTAATCCTGCATACAAGCTCTGTAAGAATGTTACTTCATCTTACCGCAGAGTTATACAACAACACTCCATAGATGTAATCCTTCATACAAGCTCTGTGAGAATGTTACTTCATCTTTCCAAACAGTTAACCACAACACTCCAGAGATGTAGTCCTTCATACAAGCTCTGTGAGAATGTTACTTCATCTTATCACAGAGTACAACAACACTCCATAGATGTAATCCTTCATACAAGCTCTGTGAGAATGTTACTTCATCTTACCACAGAGTTAACAACAAGATTCCATAGATGTAATCCTTCATACAAGCTCGATGAGAATGTTACTTCATCTTAAGACAGAGTTACACAACAACACCCCATAGATGTAATCCTTCATACATGCTCTGTGAGAATGTTACTTCATCTTATCACAGAGTTATACAACAACACTCCATAGATATAATCCTTCATACAAGCTCTCTGAGAATGTTTCTTTATCTTACCACAGAGTTATACAACAACACCCCGTAGATGTAATCCTTCATACAAGCTCTGTGAGAAAGTTACTTCATCTTATCACAGAGTTATACAACAACACTCCATAGATGTAATCCTTCATACAAGCACTGTGAGAATGTTACTTCATCTTACCACAGAGTTGTACATCAACACCTCATATAGATGTAATCCTTCATATAAGCACTGTGAGAATGTTGCTTCATCTTACCACAGAGTTAACAACAACACTCCATAGATGTAATCCTTCATACAAGCTCTGTGAGAATGTTACTTCATCTTGTCACAGAGTTAACAACAACATTTCATAGATGTAATCTTTCATAAAAGCTTTGTAAGAATGTTACTTTATCTTACCACAGAGTTATACAACACTCCATATATGTAATCCTTCATACAAGCTGTGTGAGAATGATACTTCATCTTACCACTGATTTATACAACAACACTCCATAGATGTAATCCTTGATACAAGCGCTGTGAGAATGTTACTTCATCTTATCACAGAGTTATATAACAACACTCCATAGATGTAATCCTTCATACAAGCTCTGTGAGAATGTTACTTCATCTTATCACAGAGTTAACAACAACACTTCATAGATATAATCTTTCATAAAAGCTTTGTAAGAATGTTACTTTATCTTACCACAGAGTTATACAACACTCCATATATGTAATCATTCATACAAGCTGTGTGAGAATGATACTTCATCTTACCACTGAGTTATACAACAACACTCCATAGATGTAATCCTTGATACAAGCGCTGTGAGAATGTTACTTCATCTTATCACAGAGCTATATAACAACACTCCATAGATGTAATCCTTCATACAAGCTCTGTGAGAATGTTCCTTCATCTTACCACAGAGTTGTATATCAACACCACATATAGATGTAATCCTTCATATAAGCTCTGTGAGAATGTTACTTCATCTTACCGCAGAGTTATACAACAACACTCCATAGATGTAATCCTTCATACAAGCTCTGTGAGAAAGTTACTTCATCTTACCACAGAGTTATACAACAACACTCCATAGATGTAATCCTGCATACAAGCTCTGTAAGAATGTTACTTCATCTTACCGCAGAGTTATACAACAACACTCCATAGATGTAATCCTTCATACAAGCTCTGTGAGAATGTTACTTCATCTTACAACAGAGTTGTACATAAACACCACATATAGATGTAATCCTTCATATATGCTCTGTGAGAATGTTACTTCATCTTACCACAGAGTTATACAACAACACTCCATAGATGTAATCCTTCATACAAGCTCTGTGAGAATGTTACTTCATCCTACAACAGAGTTGTACATCAACACCACATATAGATGTAATCCTTCATACAAGCTCTGTGAGAATGATACTTCATCTTACCACAGAGTTATATAACAACACTCCATAGATGTAATCCTTCATACAAGCGCTGTGAGAATGTTACTTCATCTTATCACAGAGTTATACAACAACACTCCATAGATGTAATCCTTCATACAAGCTCTGTGAGAATGTTCCTTCATCTTACCACAGAGTTGTACATCAACACCTCATATAGATGTAATCCTTCATATTAGCTCTGTGAGAATGTTACTTCATCTTACCACAGAGTTATACAACAACACTCCATAGATGTAATCCTTCATACAAGCTTTGTGAGAAAGTTACTTCATCTTACCACAGAGTTATACAACAACACTCCATAGATGGAATCCTTCATACAAGCTCTGTGAGAATGTTACTTCATCTTATCACAGAGTTATACAATGTAATAGGCCCCTGTCTCATCAACAGAACGTATTATATAAATGGGTCAATACATCTGATATTATATTCAGATTCACCACCCTGTAACTTTCCACTGTCTATGAGTAAGACATGAGATGGACACGTGAGCGGGCAACTTACCCAAGAGGGCGAGACCCATAGCTCAGCATTTCTGTAAGCACGCACTGCGATGCCCCCAAGCTTCAGTAGCTCACCTCAACTCATATCGAAAGGACGTGACCTAACGTTTATCATACATAAACGCCGTCCCTTTCTCATTCACTCCTAGACAGTGAGACTTACGGTTGATATACACTCAGGAATTATATCTACAACCTTTTATAATAAAACAAAGGAACTACCGTTTGGGTTTCGTTACTTAAAACCCAAATATAAATATGTGTGAACGGACTGGTTAATTGGACAAGCAGCCGATTCATATAGGTGGCAAGCGGTGTGTACGGATTCTTCAAACTGGTAGTCGTATCATCCGTCTGTGTCTTGTGAAAAACAAGAAACCACACAGCAGTGACGCGTTACATAATCCGAGTGTTTAAAACTATATCCCGTATTGAGACGATATGTAGTGAGCGCTCCTTATCTCTGTCACATACAAATACGTGCAGAATTCGTAATATACAAATATTACAGCCTGTTGGTACATATCCAGATTGAGCCGGTTGAGATAGACTCCACTCAGCATTCCCTAGACATTACAGTGTTGCAGTGTTGAAAAACAGTTTCGTAGCCTGGAATTCAATTGGTATTTCACTAGCAGCTGAGCAGTATTGTTGTGTCGTCAGCGCGAATTACGAAGTTCCGGTGTCATCATACAGATCTCCATATATACGTGGACTGTGAAGACTGGGCACACGGTAGTCTTCGCCAGCGAACCAGCAACCACCAGTGTGATAACCAATCATAGTTTTCTGATCGCCGGAGGAGGAACTCACCTAAATCAAGTGGACTCGTCTCTCACCAAAGGAGAAGCGTCATCTCGTTGCCAAGGAAACCAGCAGCGGCGCACGCACCCTAGGAAGAGGCCCCGCCCACATTCCCACACCACTCCACTCAGAACTCTTGAAGGATCACATTTTCTATACAGACGTACTACTCTGTATAAATAGGTATTTAAATTACATAGTTCTACACACATGAACACGTTCGAGAGATATCTTCACACCGATAGGTTCGTCGGATAGGATTATTTCAATGATAAAGTGTCGAATGTAAGATTAATGTATTGAAATCCTATAATTTACAGTAGTTTATAAGTGTCTGTCTTCTTATTGATAGTTTAAAAATTAACTACAATTAATATTCATTTGTCTTGTAAATGAGAGGCAAGTGATCTACTTACTGTTAAGTATTCATTGACCCAAGGGGGCTAATAGATAATTTCTAAGTTTCCCATGTCTAATGTAGATGAAATCGAACGCCTAGCGCAACTGTTTGCCGATAACCAACTCATCAATGATCAAGCCCAGACTGACATAGATTTTGAGTATGGAACACAGTTAAATGAGTCGGTAGGAAGTAGTGAGAAAGTTATAGACGAATCATTTGACGACTTAAACCGTCGTACCCTACGGTCTGGTAATCACTATAGTACCTCACCTAAGTATACTAAAGCAGTTACCCCTGTTACAGGTGATAGTGTGTCTGTTGCTAAATCGGTAACAACCTTATTAACCCAGCCTTCTGTTAAGAGTAAGAATACTAACTTGCTTAATAACACTACAATGGCTTCGTCTAACCCTCACACCAGTACTAATACTACCACACCTAAAGCTGATAATGTTATTAATATCATGCAGCGCGGTGATTATGTTCGAAATTTCACGGGACAAGACGATTATAGGGTCGCACATTTTATTCGTGCATGTGAAGATAGCATGCGCAATAGTCACATAACGACTGACGAAGAAAAGAAAGCATATGTACGTTCCCATATAACGCAGGGTTCCTATGCAGGCAGTCGTTTAAATGCGTTTGGTTTACAAAGCCCTGACTATGAAAAGTTCAAGCGAACGCTAATTGGGATTTTTGGGGGTAGGTCACAGCTGGGCCAACTGCAATGGATCTTCAGATGGTTGGATCGCTGTATTCCAGGTATACGAAACGAAACACCCGTTGACGCTGTTGACATAGCGGGCGAGGTTCGCCAGGACATGCAAGCGACCTTCCGGTCATCAGGCTGGTACAACTCACGGGGTGATATGCCACCGGACAATGTGGAAACATTGATAGAACTAATAAGTTTTCTTCTTTCCGTCCGTGTTCCCTTATATAGCCGGGCACAGGAAGTACAGTATGAACCACCCTTGGATATGGTGGAATACGCAAACAAGCTCTGTCCCCAGGCTACGGGCCCCTTAATGGCGCAACCCTCAGTGACGTCACCACAACCCCAGCCGTCACAGATGCCACAGATGCCTCACCTCCAGACTCCTTATGCGACACACTTAGCTCCGATCGCTCCTCCCCGCCTAACATATAAACAGAAAACATCGTTACGATGCGCACATTGTAATAAACGTGGCCACGTAATGGAAGATTGTTTTCAGCTCCGAGGTAATAGTGCTAATTTTAAGGCCACACCCGGTGCAAAGCCATTCTCAAGGTCAAACAGAGAGGTAGCCAAAGCAGCACCTCCTCCTCCTACCCAGACAGCGCGCAAATGGTGCGCTCTTCACAAATCGACATCTCATAGTTCACATGAGTGCGATATACTAATAAAGGCTAGGGGAGTGGACCTAAGTGAAACGGAGGTGTCGTATAGGCGCAAGCAGAAACGTCCCCAGGACAAGTCATCGGGGGAAGACCAGCGCACACTACAGCAAGGAGAGGGATAGATAGGGAAATTCCCACCCCTCCTCACAGCACTTCTATAGCGGCCTCATTAATAGCGGCGCTTAGCAAAGTGGAAGTGTTGTCAGTGCCGGTGAGAGTGGATAATACCAGATTGGCTCTTGATATAGACACAGGTGCTTGCGCTAATGTATTGGCCTTGACATCATATCACGAGTTACAACGTAAATTCCCTCACCGCAAATTCAAATGGAGGCCTAGTAACGCTGAGCTCGAAGGAGTTTCAGGTACTCAGCTGAGCATCAAAGGAATGGTGACGTTACCACTCAGATTCTCAAGACGTGGTACGCCCTTCTACGCGGACTTTTATATAGTTCAGCAGTTCAATTTGCCAGCTGACGGGTTACTTGGTCTACCAACTCTTCGAAAGAACATGATAGATGTTCATCCACGTAATAATAGTGTTACGTTTAAAGGTGTTTCCTACACAGCAATGAGTCATTCTGAACCTATGCTCACCGCTAGGACGAAAGTGTTGTCTACCAATCCTATTAAGAGGAAGGCGGATCATGCGTCAGAGATATCTCTCGACCTCAACCACACACCTTCCCAGCGTGATTACAGCAGCAAGAGTTGGAAGATAGTACCTGCAATGTTGAAGAGTACTCTCCATTACCAGAATGAGGAATTCACCAACGCAACAATCCTGTGAGCTGAAGTGAACATTAGTTTCTGCAAATGATTCGTTCACTGCCCAGGGTGTGACAGGACGTGACTGCAGTTGTTGAGACTACTCATCAATCAACATCCTGTCAACAAAATTCTTTCGTATGGCGTCAACAACCCCCAGTTACCAGCACCCAGCACCCACCCTAGTGATGATGACACATCCGGTCTGAGAGATGGTCTCAGCATTCTGAGGTATGGTGTTGTGGATGACGTTGTGTGACAATTAGCGGCGGTTTGCTGTACTCAGGATTTTTGTGAGCATTGACCCAATCACCGGACCTTGGAATCAGCTGTGTCTACTGTGGGACACACACACACAAGTCTACGGGATTGCGGCAGCAATTTCACATTATCAAGAAATTAAAGAAAGGATGTTATGTGTGTGATTTTCTAGATATCACAGCAATGTCGAAGTGCAACCAAATAAATTCCTAATTCGAGGTATTGTTGCGAATTGCCAACAGACTCGACTGGCCAGGATAGATCAAATAGCACCACATGTCAAGGTGATCGATCATCCTCAGGGCAAGACACGCCTGTTAGAGCTGCTTGCCGACTACAGAAATAGTAGCCTTGCCAGAGGAAACGCTAGGTCAGACAGATTTAACATCCCATCATATAGCGTTAAAGGAAGGAACCAACCCTATTTACGTACCAGCTTATAGACTACCTCATAGCCAGCGCGCTGTAGTGCAAGATATGGTACAGGGTATGTTAGATGAGAATGTCATTAGACACTCAAAATCCCCCTTTAATAGCCCATTATTCCTCGTCCCGAAAAAGGATGGTGGATGGCGCCCTGTCATAGATTTCAGGCGCGTAAATAATCAAACAATCCCTGATAGGTACCCAATGCCTATCTTGAGTGACATATTGCAATCCTTAGGCAAGGATAATGCGGTATTTAGCAACTTAGATTTGCTTAGTGGGTATTGGCAAATACCACTCGATGAAAAATCACGAGAAATCACGGCATTTAGCACGCCTCTAGGCCACTTTGAGTTTCTACGAATGCCATTTGGTCTCAGAAATGCCCCACTAACATTTCAAAGAATGATCAACACCCTGTTTGCCGGACTAATTGGTAACACAGTCTGCGCTTATTTGGATGATCTAATAGTAGTCAGTAAGGACGTCGATTCCCATCTGATAAAACTGCGTGAAGTGTTGGACAAACTTTCCACAGCAGGACTCAAAATAAAACTCTCAAAGTGCGAGTTTTTAAAATCCAGAATCCATTTCCTTGGTCATGTAGTCGACGGTGAGGGCATACACACAGTTAATGATAAAGTCAAAGCTGTATCTCAGTTCCCGCGTCCTACCTCAAATGATCATGTGCGTAGCCTTCTCGGATTATCTGGTTATAATCGTTCCTTTATCAAGGACTATGCAACATTAGCATCGCCCCGAACGAGGTTGCTCAAAAAAGATGCAGTGTTTATATAGGATGCTGAACACGAGGAAAGTTTTACGGCATTGAAGACAGCGCTAACCAATGCCCCGGTTCTAGCATTCCCAGACTACACTCAACCTTTCACTCTCTGTACTGACGCTCCCGGAATTGGAGTCGGAGCAGTGCTCATGCAAGAGGACACGCGTGGGAAGTTTAGAGTGATAGCATTTGCAAGTCGCAAACTAATCGATGCTGAAACACGTTATTCGGCGACGCATTTAGAAACGTTAGCCGTTGTGTGGGCACTTAAGAAGTTCAAGGACATTATCTTTGGCTACAAGATAACTGTTTTTACTGATCATGCGGCAGTCACCGAACTGTTCCATGGCAGAAACTTATCAGGCAGATTAGCACGCTGGTATCTGACAATTCAAGAGTTTGACCCCGAATTTAGGTATTTACCTGGGAGGGCGAATGTTGTCGCCGACGCTCTGTCAAGAAATATAGCACCAGTAATGCCTGTATCAGCATTCACTCTTTCGCAGCTGGAAGATGAGCAACGACGCGACCCATATTGGTCAGCTGTTATTTTTGCTCTCGAATCGGGCGAGGATGTTAAACTCCCCAAGTTATTTCTTCCCTTAAGTCAGTTTGAATTACGACATAACATACTCAATAGGACGAGAAAATCTCCTGAGGGTAATGTGTCTCAAATAGTCGTACCTGACACGTTGCGCAAAGCAGTAATGACATTGTTCCACGATGTCCCACAAGCAGGTCACCAAGGTCGTGATAAATGCTTAGCGGATTTACGAAAGAAGTATTTCTGGAACACTATGAAGAAAGACATAGAATTACACATAGCTAATTGTTTGGCATGTGCTCAACATAAAGGATCAACAGGATCACCTGCCCCGATTCTACAATATCCTACACCAGACCGTCCGTTTGACACAGTCGCTGTTGATGTGTTACAACTCCCAATGAGTCATCAGGGATCAGGATACGTCTTAGTGTGTGTGGATCATTTTTCCAGGTTCGTGGTCTTGGTCCCACTAAAAAGCAAAACGGCCGAAGCAGTAGCCTATGCATTAGTGATGAATCTCATATGTCCATATACTACGCCTAAAGTTCTACTCTCTGATAATGGAACAGAGTTCAAGAATGAGCTAATAGAGCATATATGTTTACAATATGGAATTAAACAAACTTTTGTGACAGCTTATCATCCACAGGCTAATGGCCTTGTTGAAAGAACCAATCGTAAAATCCTAGAAATACTGCGTCCAATTGTTAGTGGTTTTCAATACGCATGGGAGGATTGGTTACCGCAGGTTGCAGCGTCGATTAATGGGTCAGTTAATAGCTCTACGGGCAAAACACCCTACTATATTGTCTATGGTACAGATAAACGTCTGCCTTACGACATCCTTACAGAGGCGCCATACCCGGTATATAATACGGATGATTTTGCGGCAAAACAAATTCATGTCTTTACAGAAATTCATAACCAAGTACGATCACAGCTAGCGGCGTCACGCGCCGAAATGATCATCAAACAGCATAAACATGCTAAACCTATCGCACTGAACGTTGGGGACGCTGTTATGTTACAGGTACCTGAAAGGAACTCCAAACTTTCGGCGAAATTTTCTGGTCCATTCCGCATAATCTCAAAAGAAGCAGGCAACAAATTCAAAATATGGAAGCCTAATGCACAGATCGCAGATGTCGTGCACGCGGATCGTCTGAAGAAGACCCAGATAAATGTCTTACCTCCAGTTGATGATAATGTGATTGATACATCCTTACAGAGTGTTCAGAAGCAAAATGTCCCAAATGACTATTGTATGAAACTACGTTCTGCGAGTAGACGTTAACTCGTTTGTAATTCCTTACAGAATGGCTTGGATCGTCAGTGTCTTGCTTCTACTCTGTTGTGGCACCGTTGTGTTGACGAAAATGTCCACATTAGTCCTCAAACCAGGTGCACTGGTGGCACCTCTCGGACGCGTTCTCATAGCTGAGGACGTGGTGAACATCAAGTATGAACTACAGCCACTACTCCAACTTCCGCGTCAGATGGAAAACGTCGACGGCCAACTACAATCAGCATTGGACATCCTTCATAGTCTCAGCACAGCTTCGAAGAATTCGACAATAGTTTCACAAACTATAGACCTTCTACACTTTCGTCTCCAGAACCTTCGCGAGTTTCTAGTTGATGTGGGGAAAAATCTACCTGCATCTCAAGCGGATCTTGCTCAAGAAGTGCATTCTCAGGCACGACGAAAAAGGGGTCTCTTTAATTTTGTGGGTCTTATCCAAAGCGCTTTGTTTGGCACGGCAACGGCCGATGATGTAGCTAAATTGGGGGACCGAATGAACGTTGTCGTTCAGGCTGTATCTCAACAGAATCGCGTTATTTCTCAAACCTTTCACGCGATTACTGCTCTAGAATCAAAGGTTAATGCAATCATAATGGAGTCTAACCAAGTTTCGAGGATTGTTACTAGGTTACAGAAAGCAATTCCGACGTTAGAATGGCTCCTTTACTTCACAGAATATTTGCATGCTGCTGAAATTTCAGTTCATAAAATTGTAACCTCTAAAAATGAACTAATAGACAGCATTGTAGATGCCGGGATAGGACGTGTGGACGCGAAGCTTGTGCCTGTGCAGACGCTTCTTGAAGCTTTAAAAATAGCCAAGTTGCAGTATCATTTAACTCCTATTTTCAATGACAATGAGGTTCACTATTATTACCCGCTGTTGGAGTCAACCCTCACGCACAATGCAATTCTGATCCACATTCCTATGCGAGGGCAACATGAGTTTAATGCATGGCATTTAGAACCCTTCCCCTGGTTTGTGAACGACACACTGTATACCCTAGATAGGCCTAAAGAACTTTTCTTAGTTGATGAAGAATATTCATTGTTATCAATAGAGGATTCAGAGGTACTGTCACGGTGTAAGTCGTCTTATCTACACCTACACGTATGTCCAGCCTACATGTTTGCATTTATTCCTGCTGCAGAAGGAATATGTGAATTGGCAGTCATACAACCAAATGTACGCACAGCGTTAGCGCAATGCAGTTATAGGCCAGTTAGTCTAAAGACTGTGTTCCACGCTCACCTTCACAATGTGCAGTATTTGTTCTTTCCAAATCTCACTACTGTAATTTTAAAATGCCAAAATGGTGTTAAGCAGCTAGTTGTGAAAGGGCATTACAAGGCTCCTGATTACTGTGAAATCACTTGTAGTACATTACGGACCTTGCCTACTCATCAGCATTTTGCCTTAAATCGAAAACTCAAGTCTGCTTTAATTCCACTTCCTATAATGAATTTCACTATCAAGGATATTCAAATAGTATCAGAGAAATTAAAAGTGTTAGCTTTCTTGAACGAGACACATTTTGCTGATTTGAATAATAACTTGCCATTTTATCTGTCACGGGAATTTGCACTACCAAGTCTTACGATTCCCTCTATTCTGTTAATTCTGGCAATAATGTTCCTGTTCTGTTATTACCGGGCAGTATCATCCAAATTCAACATTGTTCATAATATACTAACCCGTACGACACAAAAGTCTAGGTCCCCTGTAGTAGAGAATACCCCTACAGTAATTTCCCCAGCTTAGTGTCTACATATCTGTTTATAACATGGTTAGGGTTGTCTAGGATGTACTGTACTCTGTGAGTTATTTAGGCCTCACGGAGCTCGGCTGGTAGGTGACCGAGCGATGTAATAGGCCCCTGTCTCATCAACAGAACGTATTATATAAATGGGTCAATACATCTGATATTATATTCAGATTCACCACCCTGTAACTTTCCACTGTCTATGAGTAAGACATGAGATGGACACGTGAGCGGGCAACTTACCCAAGAGGGCGAGACCCATAGCTCAGCATTTCTGTAAGCACGCACTGCGATGCCCCCAAGCTTCAGTAGCTCACCTCAACTCATATCGAAAGGACGTGACCTAACGTTTATCATACATAAACGCCGTCCCTTTCTCATTCACTCCTAGACAGTGAGACTTACGGTTGATATACACTCAGGAATTATATCTACAACCTTTTATAATAAAACAAAGGAACTACCGTTTGGGTTTCGTTACTTAAAACCCAAATATAAATATGTGTGAACGGACTGGTTAATTGGACAAGCAGCCAATAGATGTAATTCTTCATACAAGCTATGTGAGAATGTTACTTCATCTTATCACAGAGTTATACAACAACACTCCATAGATGTAATCCTTCATACAAGCTCTGTGAGAATGTTTCTTTATCTTACCAAAGAGTTATACAACAACACCCCATAGATGTAATCCTTCATACAAGCTCTGTGAGAAAGTTACTTCAGCTTATCACAGAGTTATACAACAACACTCCATAGATGTAATCCTTCATACAAGCTCTGTGAGAATGTTACTTCATCTTACAA
>CAUDMG010002534.1:0-21305 GCA_958450375.1 Homarus gammarus
TGATAACACTAAGAAGAACGGAGATAATTAATCGGAACCGCCTGTAACATGTACTGTAATAAGGAGTTGGGTAAGAGGGGGGGTCATTAATAGAGGGTTCAGGTGTAGCAAATAGGTTTTAACGGGGTTTAGGTGTAATACAGTGATTTTAACGGGATTTAGGCATAATTTTTATTTTTTTTATTTTTTTATTTTTACGGGAATTAGCCCACCCAGGCACAGGTCACTGACCCACTTCGGGGCCTGGGGGGGGGGGCGAAAATGTAATAATAATAATAATAATAGTAATAATAATAATAATAATAATAATAAAGAACCACAAAGAAATACAAATTGAAAAAAAATCAAAAGTGAGGAACTATATATGTATGTTGTGTTGTCAATAGTAAGAGAAACAATTGAGACCCTGCAATTGTGTGTAAATGAGGCAGAAAGTCAGATCATCAACCTGGGACTTGGTCACAATTTTCGTGATGCCATATGGCAGCAGGGTCTACCATTAGACAACACATTATGCTTCCAATATCTTCCCAGGCGGTAGTACCTCCCTGTTTGGTAGCTGCCTACTACCTAAGAAAGTGGTTTAAGTGTAGGGTGTTGTTTTGATTTAGTTTTTAAGGTTCGGGTACACTTTTTGTAGGGTTTAAGTCTGTGTGTGTGTGTGTGAGAGTGTGTGTGTGTGTGTGTGAGTGTGTGTGAGTGTGTGTGTGTGAGTGAGTGTGTGAGAGTGTGTGTGTGTGAGTGTGAGTGAGTGTGAGTGAGTGTGAGTGTGTGTGTGTGTGTGACGGCTCATTAGGGGTGAAAGCCTCGTGTCCCATGACTGTAAAATCTGAGAGAGAGAGAGAAAATGGGTGTTGCTGCCTCTATATTCTAAAGGGGATGACTCAAGAATCTGTGAACCTCGGCACAATTCTTACAGACAGTGAGTGAGTGTAAAGGAGAAGAAGGAAGAGAAGAGTCAGTATGTCAGAGGTATGGCACTGGCACTGCTATATGGTAAGGTATAAGCGCAATTTGTATTATATCTCTGCAGGCAAGGAGAGCAGTGCCAGTTTTCTTATCGCTAAACTCAGGGTGTTTCTCTCTCTTACTTAACATTAGTTTGTGGAGTTAGTAATTAATTATGTATATCAATGGTGAGCAAATTACACCATAGTTTAGTGAATAAATTAGAAACGGTTGAGAAATGATGAGTACAAAAAACCCAAAGAATTTACTGAATTGCTGAGTAAATCGACAACAGTTTACCGAGTTTGAAGGTAAACTAACAGGTCACTGGACAACAATTCCCAGTATGTAAGTAAGGAGAATATATGTATGTATAGTGTAGTGTAGTGTATAGCGACACCCCGCCTCACCACTCACTGTCCTGTACACAAGTGAGGGGGGGGGGGGGTTGCTCTCTCTCTCTCTCTCTCTCTCTCTCTCTCTCTCTCTCTCTCTCAGGTACCAGTTCAGACCGTCACCAGCGTGGTCTTGGCTGACTCACCTTACCTACAATACCTGTTGTTGTACCTCGCTGTGTATAAATACTCACCCACACAAATACACAGACATGCGAGTGTGTGTGTGGAGACGGGCGTTTTACACGTCTATAATGTATGTTTGTATGTATACTTTAGTACAGTCACACACACATACACACGCACACACACACACACACCGCACACACACACACACACCGCACACACACACACACACCGCACACACACACACACCGCACACACACACACCGCACACACACACACACACACATATATATATAGACCTCTTGCATGGTTTGGTCACGAGTGGTATTACAGGTGGGGGAATAAGACGTACACACACAGATACACACATTACGCACGCACGCACACACACACATTACGCACCCACGCACACACACACATTACGCACCCACACACACACACACACAAGCACGAGATGGATTCCCCACCACCCCCCAATACCATTCCCATCACCCATCACCAACGTCCTCACTATCCCGACCACCCACCCACCATCACCACCCATCACCACCCATCACCACCATTGTATATATAGTCCACTGGCCACGGTGCGTCGTTACAAAGGCGAGCCATAACTGGTTCAATACCTTATCATCCCTGGACACTAACAGATAATACATAGAGCGATAGACAGGCAAACAGACAGACCGATCTATGCAAAGACAGCGGGAGATAGACAGACAGACAGACAAACAGACAGACAGACTGACAGACAGACTGACAGACAGTTAATTTTGCAAATGCATTTTACATTACACTGACAGCAATACCCCCCCCCCCCCCAGTTATAATTAAATGCTCATCATATTAGTTCAATTATCATAAATTTAAACCATTATTATATCTTCTTTTATGGTTAAATTATTACGAATCAGTCCTGACACTCACTTTAAATTGCAATTCCATTTCCATAAATTCTTTTTTGCATTGCAGAATTTAAAATAAAATTATTATATATTCATTTATCAACTACTACTACTACTGCTACTACTACTACTGTTGTTTGATGGTATTTTAGTAGTTAGGCTGTTAGTTAGGGTGATAGGGGTTCAGTGGGAATCCCGGTGTGAGAGCGGGCTGAGGACTTGGGGGATTTATTTATCTCTTAGTTAACGAGGATAGGGGTGTGAGTTGATGATGGTGGGAAGGTAGGGAGGGAAGAAGGGGGAAGGAAGAGTAGGGATAGAAGGAAGGAAGGAAGGAAGGAAGGATTATAAATTTAACTTCACACCCACCCACGCACTCTCAAATCAATCCACCTTGTTCCTTATCGTACAATGCTATAATACTCTTGCTTAACACCACTGGGGACACACACACACGCACACACACACACACACACACACGCACACACACACGCACACACACACGCACACAGACACTCACACACACGCACACACACACACACACACACGCACACGTACACGGACACACACACACAGACACACACACTCAAACACACACACACACACACACAGACACACACACGCACACAGACACACACACAGACACACACACACACAGACGCACACACACACACAGACGCACACACACACACGCACACACACACGCACACACACACACACACACACACACACACACACACACAGAGAATATCGTATGAATCTTGATGCTTTAAGTAGGTAGAGAGACAATGTCATTAAGTTACACAAATAACCAAAGAATTATGATGTAAAAATGGGTAGTTTGAGGTGGCTCCGTCCGGGTGTTTCTGAGGCAGGTCTTGTGGTTTATGTGGTAGTCTCTCTCTCTCTCTCTCTCTCTCTCTCTCTCTCTGTATGTCTGTCTGTCTGTCTCAATGTCTCTCTGTCTGTCTCAATGTCTCTCTGTTTCAATTTCTCTCTCTCTCTCTCTCTCTCTCTCTGTTCAGACACGTAGACACACTTATAAGAGAGACACACTTATAGGATACACTTAAAAGAGAGATACAATACACCGGAGTCACTTACGAGAGACAAACAGACACTTACACGGGAGACACACACTTACACGGGAGACACACACTTACACGGGAGACACACACTTACACGGAAGACACACACTTACACGGAAGACACACACTTACACGGGAGACACACACTTACACGGGAGACACACACACTTACACGGGAGACACACACACTTACACGAGACACACACTTACACGGGAGACACACACTTACACGGGAGACACACACTTACACGGGAGACACACACTTACACGGGAGACACACACTTACACGGAAGACACACACTTACACGGAAGACACACACTTACACGGGAGACACACACTTACACGGGAGACACACACTTACACGGGAGACACACTTACACGGGAGACACACACTTACACGGGAGACACACACTTACACGGGAGACACACACTTACACGGGAGACACACACTTACACGGGAGACACACTTACACGGGAGACACACTTATAAAACAAACACACAGAGAAACGTTCAAGATAGGTCAAACGTTTTTCTCCGCTATATTTCCAGTCTTTTATATATGAGTGTTATTTTTGCCTCACTCTATAGGCGGGGTTAAGTGATTTCCTGTTCCCTATGGGTCACTGTACTGTATAGTGTAAACACCTATAGTAAAAGAGAATAGAAAAATGGTATGTGTGTGTGTGTGCAGTATATATTTACAGTCTCTCTCTCTCTCTCTCTCTCTCTCTCTCTCTCTCTCTAAAACCTAACGAATCCATAACCTAACCTAACCAATTCATAACCTAACCTAACCAATTCATAACTTAACCTAACCTAACTAATTCATAACTTAACCTAACCTAACCAATTCATAACCTAACCTAACCTGAGTAAAAAAAAAAGAAAGGAAGAGAAGGAAGAGCAATTTTTCTTAGGGTGAAATTACTTTATGACGTGACCTGTGGTTAGGGTATGTTTGGAGAGAGAGAAAGAGGGAGAGAGAGAGAGAGAGAGAGAGAGAGAGAGAGAGAGAGAGAATAAGGAAGAGGAAGTTAGAAAAAGATGAAGAAGAGGACAACCTTGGTGGGGGGTAAAATGACAAGCTCCTCACCTGGTGTTGTGTATCACCTCACACACACACACACACACACACACCTGCATGCACTTAGGAACACACAGAAATGCATTCACCCACACACACACACACATACTGTACATATACATGCACTCAAAAACACACACACACACACCCACACACACACACACACACACCCTCCGCCTCCTTCCCATTTTAACCCCCCTCCTCGTGGCGTCTTATAATCGGAAGCGTGACAGCACAATAAAGCTTTTGGGGGACGCTGTAGCTTTAACAATTTCCGCCTTTCCCTGAGCTGTCTGATGATTATTTGTTTATGTGAGAGAGTTTTGTTTTTCTGACGTGTGTGTGTGTGTGTGTGTGTGTGGAATATACTGGTTTCCCCATGCGTGTTGGACGATGGCCCTTGGGAGAGATCACTGTGGTGTGACTTTTTTTTTTTCAAGTGTATAACTTATCACCAGAATAACAGCCACGCTCTCGGGTTTACGAACTGTTAAGGAATAACCCTGAAAGACCGGACAACTCGCTAACTGCACTGGCTAATCGTTACTTCTCGGTAGACAGGGGCATATATGGCATCGGGGAAACTAACCCATAGTTTTATCCTGCCCGGGGGATCGGAACCTGAGGACACTTGTTTGCTAAGCGAGTATGATGACCACTACACCACAGGCCGTCAATCTGATTTAGGTGAACTGTTTTTACAATTTCGTCGTCATTTTCGCTCTCGTGTTTATGTTGTATAGTTTAAGAGCGCCAATTATATGCGTTCTTACACTCCAAGGAAAACTTATTTGGTGTGTGTGTGTGTGTGTGTGTGTGTGTGTGTGTGTGTTTCCAGAAATATGTTTTGCCTGTACCCCATGCACTTGGTCTGGGATGTAACGTTGGATTTTCACAGCTAAAAACATTTGTTGGCAGTCGTGTAGGGGAGAGAAAACAGTAATATTGACACACATACACACACACACACACACACACACACACACACTACACCACATACATACACACTACACCACATACATACACACACCACACACACACACCACACACACACTACACCACATCACACACACACCACACACACACACACACCCTACACTCTATGTATACAACGATAAACAAACACAGTGAGAAGGAATAGAGGGAGAAGGATGTAAGTACAAGAAGAAGAGGATAATAAAGTGAAGAATATTAACATAAGAGTTTGGAGCTTATGGAGTGACAAGACCGAGCAGGTATACCTCAGTCCTTCTACCTGAGTCTGGTACAGGTTGTGACTTCATTGACAGGTTGATTGACTTCACTAACTGGTTGATTGACTTCACGAAATGCATGTAATTTTTTTTTTTTAGCTTTAGGTTAAATAAATCACTTTAGTCGTTTTTTTTTTTATTATGATTTACGGGGAATTTATATCGTAGGAACTTTTTAGAATCGAGAGCCAGAATAATTGGAGGTGCAGAGGTAGTTGTCAGGTGAGGTGAGGGTGATGAGGGAGGTTACAGGTAGGTGAGTGTGTGTGGCTCATTGATCTCTTTATAGACAAGCCCTCGTGTACTGAAGGCTAATGTGAGCTTAACTTTTAAATTTACTAATAATGACGATGATGTTTGATGGTGATAATGATGATGAAAATGATGATGACGATGATGAATGATGACCTCGACGGCGGCGCCAGTTTGTTGACATCAGCTTTTACATTTCCTCTTATAAGCGACTACTGCATTTAGCACTTTCAGGAAACTAATGTAATGTGGTGAAGGCTGTCTTGGGTGTTCTCCAGCTTCTGTCCGTGCAGCTATGTTGTGCTTCAGGCTAACATAAAATAGGAGAGAGAGAGAGAGAGAGAGAGAGAGAGAGAGAGAGAGAGAGAGACCCCTTAACCCTTGGATTTCACTCTGGTACTCTCAGGGTCTGGGGGAGGGAGTGAAACTTACAACTCAGTAGGTTCAGGGAGGTAGGACCTGTCCGTAGCAAGCTCCTCCTCTGGCACAAAAGACACAAATTCTCAAAGATTCTTACGTTTCATTCCCTGCCACGCCTGTAGATAAGACGACACATCCAATTTCAACAGAGTTTATCCAGGGCAATTTGAACACCACTTTGAATAACATCATTGTGCCGTATCTTAAACTAACCAGAATTATGTGATTTTAAATTGCCAGTTACATGAAAGGAACCAGCTTGCGAATCTCTAAAAAAAAAATCCAGACAAGGTGTGTTGATAATTGTGTGTTGATAATGACATTGCTTCCTGTGATGGGGACGGGAGGGTGCAGGTAGGGGGTTCGGTTTTAGGTGGTGGTGCAGGTGGTGGTGGGTACTTGGGGCTGGTGCGGGTGAGGTGACTGGGTACTAGGGGGGGGGGCTTGCCTTCACCTGTCGTCCGTGGGTCTATACGACGACGCCGTCTCGCTTTCAGTAGCATGTTAAATACATCAGGTGAGCTGTACGTGTGTATATGAACGATGAGGTGTGGCTATTGGCTGCCTCGTGTTCAGTGTGTCTTGTTTTGTCGTTGTTTATGTGAACAGAGAGCGACAGTGACACTAACACAGACAAATAAAGGAATGGAATGCGAGAAATATATTAAACACACACACACACACACACGCACACGCACACACACACGCACACACACACACACACACACACACACGCACACACACACGCACACACAAGGACACAAACATGTAGGAACAAACAACCCAAAGACTCCCACATACCCCAAGTACACGGCTCTAAAATAAACCTGTTTATATGCCTTCACAGCTATAATATATCTCCTCTCGTGGCCACTACAGGCACCTGCAAGGCTTCGTGTCTGCCAGTAAATTTGCTATCCATCTGCCAGAAGGGAATGTTATCCACCTCCCGACCTACACAATATCCACTACCAGTAGCTAGAAAAAACATAGTGGTGATGCCGTGTGGTGGTGGAGGACGAGGTGGTGGAGGACGAGGTGATAAAGCTGGAGGCGAGGACCTTTGGTGGTTCATGGTGTCGGTGCCCCTGACCGATGTGTAGTTTATGGGTCACTAGAAATTTGTGATAACAGGGCGGTGGGGGGTGATGTGGGTGTGTGGTGGTGTGGGTGTGTGGTGGTGTGGGTGTGGGTGTGTGGTGGTGGTGGTGTGGGTGTGTGGTGGTGTGGGTGTGTGGTGGTGGTAGTGGTGTGGGTGTGTGGTGATTTGGGTATGTGGTGGTGTGGTGGTGTGGGTGTGTGGTGGTGGTGTGGGTGTGTGGTGGTGTGGGTGTGTGGTGGTGGTGTGGGTGTGTGGTGGTGTGGGTGTGTGGTGGTGGTGGTGTGTGGGTGTGTGGTGGTGGTAGTGGTGTGGTGGTGTGGGTGTGTGGTGGTGGTGGTGTGGGTGTGTGGTGGTGGTGGTGTGGGTGTGTGGTGGTGGTAGTGGTGTGGGTGTGTGGTGATGTGGGTGTGTGGTGGTGTGGGTGTGTCTTGGTGTGAGTGTGTGGTGGTGTGGTGGTGTGGGTGTGTGGTGGTGTGGGTGTGTGGTGGTGGGGAAGGCGTGTGGTGGTGTGGGTGTGTGGTGGTGTGGGTGTGTGGTGGTGTGGGTGTGTGGTGGTGGGGAAGGTGTGTAGTAGTGTGGCTGTGTGGTGGTGGTGGTAGTGGTGTGGGTGTGTGGTGGTGTGGGTATGTGGTGGTGTGGGTGTGTGGTGGTGTGGGTGTGTGGTGGTGGGGAAGGTGTGTAGTGGTGTGGGTGTGTGGTGGTGTGGGTGTGTGGTGGTGTGGGTGTGTGGTGGTGGGGAAGGTGTGTAGTAGTGTGGCTGTGTGGTGGTGGTGGTAGTGGTGTGGGTGTGTGGTGGTGTGGTGGTGTGGGTGTGTGGTGGTGTGGGTATGTGGTGGTGTGGGTGTGTGGTGGTGGTGGTGGTGTGGGTGTGTGGTGGTGTGGGTATGTGGTGGTGTGGGTGTGTGGTGGTGGTGGTGGTGTGGGTGTGTGGTGGTGTGGGTGTGTGGTGGTGGGGAAGGTGTGTAGTGGTGTGGCTGTGTGGTGGTGTGGGTGTGTGGTGGTGTGGGTGTGTGGTGATGTGGGTGTGTGGTGGTGTGGGTGTGTGGTGGTGGGGAAGGTGTGTAGTGGTGTGGTGGTGTGGGTGTGTGGTGGTGGGGAAGGTGTGTAGTGATGTGGCTGTGTGGTGGTGGTGGTAGTGGTGTGGGTGTGTGGTGGTGGGGAAGGTGTGTAGTGGTGTGGCTGTGTGGGGTGGTGGTGGTGGTAGTGGTGTGGGTGTGTGTTGGTAGTAGTGGTTCTGATGATAAAGGTATAGTGACGGTTGTACTGTTAAATTCTGTCATTCTTCATACTGGAATACACTAGTAACTACTGCTACTACTACTACTACTTCTAATACTTCCCCGTCCCTACTGTGCTCATAAAACCCATACCAGTCCATTATCCCTCCCCTTTTCCTTTTAAATCATCAATCTCTTCCTCACATCAATTCCTCTCCTATTGTCAATCCATTAATCTGTCTCCCCCTATCAATCCACCAACCCCCCCTCTTCCCTTCATTCCCACTGCTGCTTTTAATCACCCATCACCCCCCCATCACCCCCCATCCTTTCAATTTCAACTCAAACACGCGTCAATATCCCTAATAACCCTCGACTCTTACCTCCAGACCATTCAGCTGTACAAGTCGAGGTTTCAATGCAAGTAACTCGATTTCATTTTCACTCTGGTTCGTGGGATTTACTGTCTGGCTTCTCGCTTTCCCCCACAGCCATCTGCTTTATATACTGTACACACGCGTAGATTGAGTTACGGTTTTGTGTGGAGATTATATTATGTGCTGGTAAATTGTGTGGTGTGACTGTTGAGTTAGTTTGTTTGTGTGGAAAAGGTATTGTGTGAAGTGAGATTGATGGTGGTGTTTACTACTACTACTACTACTACTACTACTATTTTTTTTTTCAATGGCCTCCAGCCTCCCCCAATAGCCACACCTTCGCCACCATTTGTTTACCTTAATGTTAAATATCCTAATACATAAGAAGCTATCCTATCTGTGTTAAATTAGTTGAGCCGCAGATCTATGCGGCATTCAGTGACTGTAGCCTCATAGTCAATATCTGCAGCAGTTGTCGGAGTAGGGGCAGAAGCTCTCGTTCCCCTGAGGCAGAGCAAAGCCGACCGAAGGAGAGAGAAGGACAGTCGACATCTCATCCAGGCTGTAACATAACTTCTGGGCTGCTGCTTCTGTTCGGAGATCAACTCCGCGAGTCTGGCGTAGAAACATCTTGCACTTGGGCCCATCCCACCAGAGGTTGTGAACACTAGAGGAGTGAAGCTGCCTTGATCAACGTTTTGAATTCTCTCCCCATATGCCCCTCTCTTGTCGTTCTCGTTCCTCCTATGTGCAGCATCGAGAGCTAGGTTATGGTGACAAGCGGCAATGGGATAAAAAATCCTGATGTCGAAGAAAGCTCGCTGTCCCCGCTGTGGTGGGATGAAATCCTAGACAAGGTTCTTCAAACTCCAGAGCACGAGCAGTAGATATATTCAATAAGTGGTACAAGACTTGGCGTGATAGCCGACCGATACAGAAGCGGGAACTAGGGACCCCGGGCCGTGTGTAGGCCGAGGCTGATCTGAGGCAAGTTGTCTAGCTGGGCAAGGAGAGTTGCTAGACATCACTAGGACAATAAATGAGGTCTTCTAATTACTCGACTAGCGCGGTACAGACATAGTATATCGGGACATAGTGAGTGAACATAGGCATTAGACATAAGCATAGATATCAGACATGCTATGATAATATGGTAATACAGACATGTGAATAAATGGTATAATGAATGGTAACAGAGTCCTGCCGTCAGGCGTGTTCACATATCTTGGTACCCACATATCTATACACCTCCCTCCCCCTTTACGCTCGTAGTGCAATCTCGAGCGGCTATGGACTCTTTTTTATGAGTCGGGGGGAGCGGCGAGGGACGATGGGGGGATCAACTGACGACCTTCGTTCCTGGTCTGGGCAAGGGGACACAGGGGACGGGGAGGAAGGTTCGTCACTAGAGGATGGCACTGGGCGGAGATGGCGTCTGTTTCGCCACCACACACGACCACTGGGGAGGCGGACTTGGTACGAACGAGACTCGCCACGGCCCATGACGACCCCGACCTTGTCCCAGCGGTGTGACGTCGGGTCCTGGATTCGTACTTGCTGGCCGACGGTCAACCTGGGAAGGGGGCGGGCGTGGGCGTCATAGTGGCTTGTCACTTGGGCCATCCGGGCAGCCTCACGGCGGTCACACTCGTCCGCCTTGATCTGCCATTCATCTAAGAAGGACTGGGGGTGGGCAGGCACACAAGTACGAAGGGGGCGGCCATACAACACCTGGGCAGGAGAGCGTCCGGCAGGGGTAGGGGTGTTACGGAGTTCTAGTAGGCCCCTGTCGAACTCCTCGCAGTCCAGGTTCCCCGTTGGTGCTGTCTTGAGGATGAGGTATTTTACGGACTTTACCGCTGCCTCGGCGTGGCCATTCGCCTGCGGGTAATGAGGGGAGGTGATGATGTGGTGGACGCCCCAGCGTTCGGCGAAGCTCTTGAACTCGTGGCTATTGAACGGGGGCCCACCGTCGGTTCGGAGGCGGAGAGGCACTCCGACTTCCCGGAAGAAGCAACAAAACATCCGGATGACCCTGGAAGAGGTGGTGTCCCGACCACAGGGAACTACCACGGGCCATCCAGAGAGCCTGTCGGCGACCACCAGGAAAGACTTTCCGGCCACATTAAAGAAGTCGGCGGACACGGACTCAAAGGGCCGCTTCGGGAGGTCATTGCACAGGTACGGCTCTTGTTGCTGGCTGGGCTGGAGTTGCTGGCAAGGCTCACAGGCCTCAACCGTGCTCTTAATATCGGCGTCAATACCAGGCCAGAAGACGGTCTGACGGGCTCTGCGCCTGGTGGCTTCAACGCCGCGGTGGCTGTCATGGAGGCGGGATAAGGTGCGCCGGCGGAGGGCAGCGGGGACGACGATCCTGGGGCCGTACAACACCAGCTCTCCGTCCGCATAGAGGCTATCCCTTAGCTTCCAGAAGGGGAGGGCGGAGGCGTGAATGTTGTAGCGGTTGGTGGGGAATCCAGTGGAGACGTAATCGAGGAGTTGGACGTATGCCGGGTCTTGAGCGGCGGCGATGCGGAGCTCCTGGAGAGTCCTATCGTCTTCGATGGGGGGCGTCGTCGTCATCTTGTCAGCAAGAGAAGTGGCTGTGTGTGTCACTAAAGACCGAACGTGAGCCGCGGCCGTGGTACAGTCGACTTCATCTTCAGGTGTGGGGCGACTAACAGGGGCTCGGGAGAGGGCGTCTGGTATGCACAGAAGTTTCCCGGCGCGCCACACAGCTGTAAAGACGTAAGGGGCGGTCTTCTCTTTGAGACGTTGGAGGCGAGGATTTTCGATGGCGTCCAACGTGTAGTGATTGAGGATGGGTATGAGCGGGCGATGGTCCGTCATGAGGGTGAAGTGCCCAAGGCCGAACAAGTAAAGGCGGCACTTGGCCATAGCCCAGGCGACTGCCAGCATCTCTAGTTCGATGGTGGCGTATCTGGTCTCCGTGTCCGTCAGAAACCTGGAGCCACACTGAACTAAGCGCAGTCTACCCTGGCCGTGATCTTGAAGGAGGGCATATCCGAGGCCGTATAGACGGGAGGCGTCGGTCTGGAGGACCACTGGTAAGGACGGGTCGAAGGGTGCCAAGGCTGGTGGTGACAGCAACGCCTTCTTAACATTCCTGAACGCTAGGTCGTGGTCAGGAGTCCAGAGGAAGGAGCGCTTGGGGCTCATGAGGGGGCGTAGAGGTTGGGCTGATGTGGCGAGTTTAGGGGAGAAGTCTGCCAGCTGATTTACCAGGCCCATAAACGAGCGGAGGTCGGTCAGGTTCGCTGGAGTAGGGAAGTCCTTGATGGCCTTGACCTTCTCCTCATCAGCTGAGATCCCCTCTGGCGAGATGTTGTAGCCGCAGTAGTTAACTTGGGAGGCGGCGACCACAAATTTATCTTTGTTCAGGGTGATACCATGGGCACGGCATCTTGTGAGCATCAGATGAACTCGGTTCAAGTGGGCCGGGAGATCATCGTCGAAGAGCAGGATGTCATCTACGACCTTCACGCAGTTGGTGACACCCTGCAGAGCCATATCCCCACGGAGGCAGTACGCATCCCCCGTTGCTGCGAAGCCCATGGGTCCGCGGCAGTGTTGGAAGCGGCCGTGGGGCGTGATGAATGTAGTGAGGTGGCGGTCTTCTTCCGCCAGGTCGACTTGCCAGTACCCATGTAGTGCATCCGCCGTGGTAAAGAACTTTGCAGACGGGGTGACGCTGCGGACTGCTTGGATGGGCGTAGGCGATGGATGGGCGGGACGGGAGACCTGCGAGTTGAGATGGGTGAGGTCCACTGTGATGCGAACACCTACAGGCTTGGGTGCCAAGACCATAGGGTGGCACCACTCGGAGGGCTCCTCGCCGGCGTGTCTGATGATCCCCTGCTGCACCAGAGAATCGAGCTCCGCCTTCACCTTGTCCCGTAGGGCAAAGGGGATAGGCCTGGGTGTGTGCGTGGCGAAAGGCGTCGCGCCAGGCTTGAGGTGGATTCTCATCGGGGGGCCTGTCATCTTCTTGAGCGGCGTGTTCTGGAGGTCGGACTTGGAGACAAGGACGTCGCTGAACTGGCGAAGAAAGAACTCCCGGGCGGCAGCAGGTGTGGTCATGGCTGAGACAGGTATCTCTGCACACCTGTTGAGGTGTGTCACGGCGAGGATGGGCTTTGGGAACTCGGATGAGACGATGGCCAAGTCCTGACAATGGCCACATGACAAGAGAGGGGTTTGGATGCCCTCGTGGACGTGGACTGTGGCAAGGCAAGACTTGGGACCGAGCTGTAATGTTGCCTTGAAGCAACCCAAAGCTGGAGACATCGGGGACCCGTCCGCTGTGAGCACGTCGTTCATGGCTGTGGGTGACAGGCTACTCCTGGGAATGTTGAGGGCGTCCAGGTGTGTTGGTCCAATCACCGTGATGTCCGCGCCCGTGTCAGGTATCATCAGGAGGTTGGAAGAGTTGGTACCGTAGGACAGGCGGACATTGACGGGCTTGGAGGACCTGTCACTCGAGGCATCATCCACGCGTCGGCATCCTTTGTTGTTCTTGGGAGACGGTGAAGAGACGGTTTGACCTGGAGATGGAGGCTTCTTGGTGGACCCGCAACACTTGGCGAAGTGTCCTTGCTTGTTGCAAGCGTTGCATGAGACCTTGTTGGCGGGACATCGAGGTGTGCGGGGCCAATGGCCTTGAAACCCGCAGTTTCGACATGTACTATCAGCCGCAGGGCACTTTCCTGGACCGTGCTGGCGCTGACAGCTTCTGCAGGATTCGGGGGAAAAAACTGGTGACTGTGACGGGGGCTGTGGAGAGGACGCCGTCTGCATCTGGCGTTGATTCCTCTTGTAGGTGGAGACGGCGTGAACTTGAGATGGCGATGAGTGTATAGCTGAGGCAGCCTCTCTTGTGGCCTCATACGACCTGCAACAGGTGACGAAGTCGGTGAGGGGAGAGGCGGCGTCAAGGGTGAGGAGTTTCTGAAGCAGGTCCTCGTCACGTACACCCATCAGCAAGATCATCTTGAGCTGGATCTCAGCACAGGTTACAGGATCGCCTGTACATAGGTCCACCTCGGCTGCTAGGTCCTTAAGTCGTGCATAGAAGTCTGAGAATGATTCCCCAGAAGCTTGTTTGCAGGATAGCAGTTCCCTGCGACGCAAAGCTTCATTGCGGAGGCCACGGAAATGACTCTGCAAGGCGTCTAAGACCTCTTTCACTGACATGGAGGAATCAGGGGGAATGGCTAGCGTGTGCTCTAGGAGGCGTTGGACTTCGAGGGAAATGCACGATCTTAATTGGATGAGTTGTTTATGAGGGGGCATTCGGTTGAGGTCAGACATGACAGCAAAGTCTTCGAAACGACGTCGCCATTGACGGTATACTTGATATGTTGCATCAGATTGAAGGGGTGGGGGGCTGGTAACTGAAGACTTGCTGTGCAGGGGTGTGCTCGGGACGGCAAGCGGTGGAGGAGGCACGGAGAGGTCGACGAGAGTTGAGACTGGAGCAGGTGGTTGAGAAGGCACTGAGGTATACCCAAGGGGGCTAGGTGACGTGTGAGGAGGCGTTGTCTGAAGGATAGATGAAGAGGCTGAAGCTGGCGAATTGGTTGTGGCAGCTGGTGAAGTCGTCCTCGTTGTCAGCAATTCCAATAGTCCCAGGAATTTGTGGGTATCAGCTTGGTGTTGTTGTTGAAGTTGAAGACGGTAAGCTGATTCCTCTGACTGTCTTGACAATTCCTCTTGACGTCTTGACAATTCCTCTTGACGTCTTGACAATTCCTCTTGACGTCGTTTTTCCTCCTCTAATTGACGTCTTTGGGCTTCCTTCTCTTGGGAAACTTGTAGGAAGTGAATTAACTGACGTATATCCTGGCTCCCATCCTTTGAATTTGGCGCGCTCGGCGTGTGAGGCGTGAGGGGGGGTGGGAGGGTCTGTGAGGCTTCGTCTTCCTCATAATCCTCATCTAAATTTCCCAGCAAATCGTCGTGGTCAGACATCTCGTGTTTGGTATGGTTGCGATGGGAAAGACAAGGAGAATAAGGTGAAGTGCTATGTTTTCGTCAATGTACTTGCTTAAGTGCAGGAACTGGCGGGCAAGTAAAAGAGTATTGACTAATATTTGTGGAGTGAGAGAAGGCGGCTGGCAACGGTGTACTCCGCGCGCCCGGGCGGGGCTGGTGGTGACTCAGTCAGGGGGAGTCAGTCAGTGGCTTCTAGGCCTACGTGGACGGGGGGTGTATGCCGGAGGTGCTGTCTTGGAGACTGGGCTGAAGGCGTCTCTGCTACCTGTAGGGCCGCAGAGACATAGCAAACAGACATAAAAGGCACTGCACTTCACTTAGGGCACTTCACAAGGTCACAAAGCACTTTAAATCCAGGGGCACCGTGGAGTATATCTTCTGGGCGGGAAACAGAGGAGGCCGGGGTACAGACTAGGCCGGCTTTTGCAACTTGTGAACTGTCGTGTTGGAGCTACTCAACTGCGCCATGTGGTGGGATGAAATCCTAGACAAGGTTCTTCAAACTCCAGAGCACGAGCAGTAGATATATTCAATAAGTGGTACAAGACTTGGCGTGATAGCCGACCGATACAGAAGCGGGAACTAGGGACCCCGGGCCGTGTGTAGGCCGAGGCTGATCTGAGGCAAGTTGTCTAGCTGGGCAAGGAGAGTTGCTAGACATCACTAGGACAATAAATGAGGTCTTCTAATTACTCGACTAGCGCGGTACAGACATAGTATATCGGGACATAGTGAGTGAACATAGGCATTAGACATAAGCATAGATATCAGACATGCTATGATAATATGGTAATACAGACATGTGAATAAATGGTATAATGAATGGTAACAGAGTCCTGCCGTCAGGCGTGTTCACATATCTTGGTACCCACATATCTATACACCCGCATCCAGAATCCTCGATCACTGACGTCCACACGGGCTTCGTTAGATGTGTTTGAAGTCCTGTGTTGGAAGATCTCGCCATCCAATGGAAGGAGGGTCGGTTCTACCATGACGTCCCGGCAGATTTCCTTCAACATATTTGCTGTGAGGTCCCTTACCTCGTCATGCCTCATGCATATGAAGCCCCCCTTCTTGCAGACCATGGCGTGATCGCCATCATAGGAAGAGCCACACACGCATTGGGAGGGCAAACCATCTACTGGCCAACCATACCTTAGAGCAATGGCATCTGTAAATTCTTGTTTGTTAAGGCTGAAACCATTTGCCCTTATCGGTAACGTAGTTAACCAGTTCGAGGCGCCCACCTCCTGTGCTATAGCTACTTTTTTTGTCAAATTTTCTGGAACCTGCAGCAATAGTTGCTGCAACATGTCATTTTGGCAGTGTTGCCGATCTGTCGTAATGGACCTACGAATCTTATTTACTTCGCTGGTATCCACTTCCCCTGTTGCATTCTGGGCTATTATGTGGTCCGTGAGGGCTGCCGTGAGCTCAAGTGAATTTTGATGTTCAGTGTCAGCAATCTCCTCTGGATTAGTTAGTCCCATCCCTCCCAGTCTTGGTGGAAGTGCAAGAAGTGTTCTTTCTGCTGGGGTTAAGTCGTGGTGTTTCACTAGTTTGGGAATGAACTTGACACTGATAGCTTCTTCCAGAGGGTGGAGGAGGAGTCCGATCTCAGGGATGGTACGCATCAGGTAGTTCCAGCGATGCTTGACTCCATGGGTGAATGCTGCAAAGGCCGCATGTGGCTCTGTGTTAGCAATCTCAGACAGAGCTTGGATTTCGCCAACCCACTCATTCACCTTTCCCGCTACTACTACTACTACTACTACATTTTTTCTTTTTTTTTAAATGGCCTCCAGCCTCTCCCAATAGCCACACCTTCGCCGCCATTTTATTACCTTAATACACAAGTAGCTATCCTAGCTGTGTTGAATTAGTTGAGCCGAGATCTATGTGGCATTCAGTGACTGTAGCCTCATAGTCAATATCTGCAGCTGTTGTCGGCTTTGGAGCCGAAGCTCTCGTTCCCCTGAGGCAGAGCAAAGCCGACCGAAGGAGAGAGAAGGACAGTCGACATCTCATCCAGGCTGTAACATAACTTCTGGGCTGCTGCTTCTGTTCGGAGATCACCTCCGCGAGTCTGGCGTAGAAACATCTTGGACTTGGTCCCATCCCACCAGAGGTTGTGAACACTAGAGGAGTGAAGCTGCCTTGATCAACGTTCTGAATTCTCTCCCCGTATGCCCTTATCTTGTCGTTCTCGTTCCTCCTGTGTGCATCATCGCGAGCTAAGTTACGGTGACAAGCGGCCATGGGATAAAAAATCCTGATGTCGAAGAAGGCTTGCTGCCCCCGCGTCCAGAATCTTCGATCACTGACGTCAACACGGGCTTCGTTGGATGTGTTTGAAGTCCTGTGTTGGAAGATCTCACCGTCCAATGGAAGGAGGGTTATACTACTACTACTACTACTACTACTACCACCACTACCCCGCTCACACCCAACCTACACCACACCCTATACCCAATCTACACACAATCTACACCCAACCTATACCCAACCTACACCCAATCTACACCCAACCTACACCCAATCTACACCCAACCTACACCCTACACTCGGACAGAACAAAAGCAGCAGTACAGGACAAGGCTGATGGGGGGAAGCCAGGACATAAGTGTACTGGGGTGTATATATAGAGTTGAGGCCTGAGAGAGAGAGAGAGAGAGATTTTAAGTCAAAGTTAGTTTAGGTTACTTTAATTTAGTTTAAGTTGGGTTAGTTTAGGTTAATTTGAGTTAGTTTAGGTGAGGTAAAATCAAGGTAATGTTACTTCATCTGACGTTCGTTTAAGATAAGGTTAAGTTTAGTTTATGTTGGTTTAAAGTTAATTTGAGTTAAGTTAGGTTAGCTTAGGGGTAAGGTTAGATTAAGCACCATTCTGAGGTCCTAGTGTTAACTAGTCACTAAAGACAGAAAAACAACCATTTTGTTTTTCTCTTGATGACAAAAAAATAATGAACAGATCAGTGTCTCTCTCTCTCTCTCTCTCTCTCTCTCTCTCTCTCTCTCTCTCCTATCGCGAAGAAAGTTGTTGTTGTGGGTTTTTTCCTCTCCCCTCTAAGACAATCCTTGCCAAGACACCAACTGGGAACAGGGAAGTAAGAGAGACGGTTGACAAAAAAACACAAAGCCTTGATCATGGGAGGATGAATAAAAGACACTCCCGTAAGGTGGAAAACCCTCGACAAGGAATAAGGATTTTGGGCTTTAAAGAGAGTATAGCTGTTTCTGATGGGTGTTTATATACTCGTAGTTACTGAAGATTGGGGTAGAAGAAACGTGTGTGTGTGTGTGTGTGTGTGTGTCTCGCTGAACTGGGGAACACTGTAGAGGGGATATTTTTTTATTTATTTATGTATTTATTTTTATTATTTGTCTGTCTGTCTCTCTGTCTGTCTATCTGTGTGTCTGTCTGTGTGTCTGTCTGTCTCTCTGTCTGTCTATCTGTGTGTCTGTCTGTCTGTCTGTCTCTGCCTATCTGTGTGTCTGTCTGTCTGTCTCTCTGTCTGTCTATCTGTGTGTCTGTCTGTCTGTCTGCCTGTCTGTCTGTCTCTATGTCTGCCTTTTACATGTCTGTCTGCCTCTAAGATGTCCTGGGAAGTTACAGTTATTTAAGAAAACACTTACCTCATAACACCGATACTTCTCTCGATATCTTAAAGGCTAATCACATTAACTTTCTGGACTGTGAGTTAATTGCCTCATTATGCCCCATCCGCTATAACACGTGGGCGCTGCTGTAGACTTTGATGGGATTTAAATAGATTACTGTTGAGTCTTGATTACCTTCGTCAGGAGTTTTGGTGTAAGTGTTCTTTTGCGCCGGCCGTCCAGGTGAAGTGTTTGCCTGTTTCATAAGGTTTATTTGCATGATATTCTTTGTCTCGTGCCATTTACTGTTTTATGTATGTGTGTGTGTGTGTGTGTGTGTGTGTGTTTTAGGAATACACACACACACACACACCTGTAAGAACACTACTACTACTAATAATAATAACTACAACAATAAGTAATTCAGTAACATTATAAAATCACTTCATGATTACAGTGCCAAGAAGATGCAGGTGGCGGGGTGACGTAAAGACCCTACCTGACAGACATAAAGACAAAAACTGCCGGAAATAATAAACCTGTCTTTAACACCTCCAAGATAAACACCCTTTAGTTGGCTTCTGGTCGACTGAGGTCACCTGTCACTTGCCTCCTATGTGCTGACTGACTGATATCTGTTTTAATGGTTGACTGACTAATGGGTCGTAACTGTTTGATTGATTTATGTGTTGGTTGACTGAAGGATGCTGAATCTTAAGTACTGACTGACTGACTGACTTTTGGCTGTTTTAATTGTAGACTGAATAAGGTAGTGTTTTAATTGTTGACTGAGTGATGTGCTAATTGACTGATGTTTTGACTTACTGGTGTGTTCTCCGACTGATGTGATAATTGACTGAGGTGCTGGCTGACTGGTGGTTGCTGTATCTTAAGTTCTGACTGAGTGACTTGCACTATAAATAACTTTGAACAATATCAGAAATTGACAAGTTTCTCAGGTGAAAGAAAATGTGTGTATCGAAAAATATGGATTGTGTGTGTGTGTGTGTGTGTGTGTGTGTGTGTGAAATGGGCTCCAGTCATTATTGATCTTGGGACCACAACCTCAGTGAGCCCCTGTACTAATACAGTAGCCCCTCTTACTGTATCTGAGTCTTAACACCTGTCTTCTCTAACATCCTTCGGTCTTGGCCTTTAATTAGTTCAGGTAAGATTGAGAAAACGTCGTATTAAGAGTCCTGTTCACCTTTGGCTTACCATAGTTAAATAAATGTCCATAAGAATGTAAAGAAACAGAAAATTAATGAGAAGTAGGATGTTAAATTATTCTTGAATACCTGAATGTTAATAAGAAAAAAAATTCCTTGCACAACTGTATGTACAAACTCGAGTAATACTCTCTAGGTTTTACACGTATAAGGCAAGTTTGTCCACTCACTGGTTCCTCTTACCACGCTCAGGTCCCCACAGAAATATTTTGGGTGACCGTATACAAAACCCACCTCACGATTTTTGTTTTTCCTCGGGTCTACAAAGATATAGAGGCAGTCCTTTACAAATGAAAAATAAAAGCGTGATTTCCAGGTAAGGTGATACCCAGATTCAGGGGACATGATATAGTTTCAAGGTACAAGCAGGATAGGAAAGTCGATTCTATTCATTATTTCCTCGATTCATAAATGTTGGGTTCTGAGATGTTATGAAAAGTGTTTTATGCTCTAGACGTCTTTCGTGTATCAGGTATTTTTAGGTGAGAAAAGCTCCTCTTGATTAGAGTAGTGTTGTGTAACGTCCCAGTTATATAACTTTCCGTGGACTTGTTGTACAAAGGTATAAATAAATAATGTCACTTAGAGGAGGCAACACAGGTCTTGGTGAAAGATTTGCTCAAGGAGTAACGTGTGTGGGCAAGCTTGGAAGTAGGCCAGAGTGAGCAAACTTACCATGTTTGACGAAGGAAGTCGGAGTGAAGATTCCGTGTTGAGTGGAGCGGGGAGCGGGTTAGTTCAAGGACAAGAAGTCAAGGCAGACCATCTATGTTGACAAAGATTATTAGATCCTTCAACGAGGAGCAAAACACTCACTCCAGGTGGTCCAGTTCGAGATCTTTATAAACCTTTGTGTTAGTGGACGAGTGGGAAGGACTGGAGCCACTCTTATCGCCTCAGTGAAGGAAGCACAGAGACAGGTCAAGTCTTCTTTACACCTCCTAGCTCTTGATTACCGCCGCCTCCCTCAGCTTCACTTTTATTCACACAGTAAGATGAGGAAGCTTCTTGTCTCCTACACTGATGTCGAATATTGCAGAAAAACATGTGGCTTTTTAATCTTTCCGTGAACCGACTTTTTATTTATTTATTTTTTTAGTGTTTTGCTGTCGACACGTTCTTTGGATCTTTCCTTTCATGGCACACACACACACACACACACTACTAGAATCTTAATCATGAAATCACAACATAATTAACACCAGCTCTCACTCCTCTCTGGCTGCCTTACCTGCTACACCTCGTTACTTACAGGTGTGTCACATGTAATCACGACCGTAGACAATGAT
>CAUDMG010002535.1:0-20000 GCA_958450375.1 Homarus gammarus
CCCGACCGTAAGGTATGACGGTTTAAATCGTCAAATTAATCCTCAATCAACTGCTCACTACTCTCTACAGAAACGTCTAACTGTGTTTCCGGCTTAAATCCCAACTTAACCTCTGTAGTAGATACTTGACGTTTATCCTCTATTTGTGATTCAACAGCAAAAAGTTCTGCCAGATCAGTAAGGTCTTCAGACCACAACTTTGAAAGCTTTGAAAATTTATCCATGAAGTTTCATTTGGGTCAGACAATGATTAACAGTAAGAGCAAAATACTTGCCTCTCATGTATAGGAAATGATAAAAATTATGGTTAAAATAATTATAAGTATCAATAATTGAACAGATAAGAAATAACTACTGTAAATTATATTACGTCAGTATACATTAATAAACGAAAGACACTTATTTCAATGACATAACCTATCCGATGCCCTATCGATGTGGAGTTATGTCTCGAACATGTAAATGTGTGTATAAAATATGTTACTTTTGAAATACCTAATACAGGAGTTATGGTGTCTGTTTAGAAAACGCGATCTGCCCAGCTGCTTCCTGTGGTGTGGTGGGTGTAGGCGGGTGGGTACCTCAATCCTCCCTCGCACTGTGAGACTGCGCGCGCTGCTTCCCTTGATGTCCGGTTGCTTAGCAACGATGAGACGCACTGCAATGACGAACGTCGAGTGAGTCCACTACACGACAGGGGAGTACCTCCACAGTATGAGCAGATGCTGCTGAGTAAGACGAATCAGTCCTCTGCCCGCTGATACAATGTCGCCTCTTCTGTGTGCCAAACCTTCTGCATGACACCGGAAGTACTGCAATCAACGATCGCGAAACCACAACAGCCGTCCAGACACTAGTGAAAGGTCTTTTTCTTAGTAAACCCCGAATGTTGTTGAGAATGTCTGCAACACTGTAAACGACTAGCATAGGGGAAGGATGCTGACAAGATACTTTCCTGACCGCCCTCACTTGTCACTAACAGGGATTTCACCAACTAGCCGTATGGTAATAAGTCAACAATAACTCCGTATCGGTTATTGGAATAATTCTGCACCTTCTCTGGGCTACAGAATGAGAAACACTCAATTACAATCGTCTCAATACGGGATATAACACTACACTCGGATACGTCATGTAACACGTCACTGTTTTTTTTTTCTTGTTTCACAAAACACTGACGTCTTGGTATGTAGACTGATATGCATCGTCACCACCGTAGCTGCCACCTTTATTAACCGGCTGGTTAATTCAAAGTTAACCAGGTTGGTACATTTATATTATATTGGGCTTTAGTAACGAAACCCAATTGAAGTTTCTGTTTTATTAAAAAGTATTGTTTGTATAATTCCTGAGTGTATATCGACTGTAACTTCCACTATTTATGAGCGTGAAGAGAGAGGACGGCGGCTATGTAAATAGACCGTATAATCAACGTCCGTTCGATGTAAGAGTATGAGTGTGACTAGCTTGAATGCCGGCTTATACCGAGCTGACCTATGCGCTGACATACAGTCAATGGGCCGCACCCTAGGAGGCCACCAATCACATGATATGAACATGACACCTCATAGCCAGTGGAAAGTTACAGGGAGTGAATTTGAATATAAACCAAATGTAAAGAACCCATTTATATAATACTTCTGTTGATGAGACAGGGGCCATTACAGCAGGCTGAAAGAGAATCTAAGTCTTACATACATTCACCTCAACGCCGAAGTGTGCATACGCATATTCGTAGGTGTTCAGGATCTCCTGTAAGTCACATTTAGTGTGAGCAACGAGTGTGAGGTCGTCTGCATACTGAAGTTCAGTTATGAAAGCTACCCACACCTTTGTCCCTGCCTGGAGCTGTCTTATGTTGAAAAGACCCTTCATCCGATACTCGATGTCCACCCCGTCGACTAAATTGGCACTGGCACGAGCAAGGAAGGCAGCCAAGAAAATGGAAAAGAGAGTTGTTGCTAGTACACACCCTTGTTTAACCCCTGTTTGGATGGGGAAGAACTCAAACTGGGTGCCACTGTGCAAGACACTGCCGTTCATGCCATCGTGGAGTTGCCTCACAATGGCGATGAATTTTGGTGGGCAGCCAAAACTGCCGAGGGTCAACCAGAGGGCTTCCTTGTTGATCGAGTTGAAGGCCTTGGTTAGGTCAATGAAAGCCATGTTTTCCGCCTCAGGAAGAAGTCTGTTTAGGAGGACTCGGGCGATAATCTTGCCTGCTGCAGACAGCAGCGAGATCCCGCGGTAGTTGCCACACACACACACACTCACGTCAGCTAGCCATCAGTGAGACAAGACGTGCCCTGTAGGCGCTCTTGGTTTTGGCAGCCAGGCCGAGTCTCTTTGGCCCTGCCCCCTTCCCCCTGCTATATCCCAACGCCCTACCAGCCTCACTACACCGGGATCTATCAGCAAAACATTCAATTGATCAGTGCAATCATTGGTTATCAAACAGTGATCAGATAGTGTATTCCAAGGAAAAGCACAAAAACCTTCAAAGTGCCAGTGACAAGGACCACCGCGGTGTTTAATTATATCGTGGATATTGTGTCGGCGACCCCCTTATGTGCCAGAGACAAGGACACTCAGTGTTTAGGACCAGACAAATATTAACAGATGTCTACCAGTGTCAGTGGCCCTCAAACGCCACCAGTGAGTTTATGGCTACCGCGGACAAACACTTCCGTCTGTCCACAACAACAGATATCAACAGATGTCCACCAATTACTTACTCCCGACGCTCCCTGTACCTTCTAAAGTGTGGGAATGGTTATCCTGATGGCAGTGTTATCGCGCGACTTAGTCACTGAACATATTCCATGCGCGCAGCCGGAGACAAGGTCATCATAAACAAAAGCCCATTAGGACCATAACCTACACTAGGAAACCAGAGAAACCCACCCCTGACAGACCTTACCATTACACTGAAGTTCCACGGATTGGTATGATCTGCCCTCCAATGTCACTTCCTTAGCTAATAAATTTGACGAACTGGCAACCACAGTCCGATCAGTCGCTGCCAACGTCGTTGCCACATGTGAAGTTTGTTTCTGAAACGTGCCATATTGAGGGATATCAACTCTTTCATCACCTTCGTTCACATGAGGGAGGTGGGGGAGTTGTCCTCTTCTGTCAAGATGAACTACGCCCGTCACGACTGGATGTTCAAGACCAAAGGTAAGAGTTAGAATATCCACCACAATGAGTAGTCGAGGCTGTCTCCTAGTCACTCCCGACACTGGCACAGAGACGACAGCCATTGGTCCCCGACAGCTGCAGCAGTTAGGCATTAGGAAGTCTGACTTGGCCCTCCCCAGGACGAGGACGTTTTCATGGCCAACTGTAGGAAATTGAGCCCTCTTGGATCCTTCCGAGCTACCCTGAACATCGAAGATGCTTAATCTAACACTACTATTGACGTGTTCCAGGTGCTCGACGATGCCCAACTTTCCTGGTATGATGCATAAACATTTCGCATAATCCCTGCAGACTCCCCGAAGCAGATCAAGGTGCTTCGTGATCGGCAGACGGTCACCATCAAGTCTGATGATCCCAACATTCAGCAGTTGGAGCATGATCGCCAGCAAATCTTGAAGGAGTTTAAGGATGTGCTCGATGATCCTGAAGATTTTCACAATGGTGCAAAGCTACCGACCATGACTGGGGATCCCACGAAAATTCATCTTAAAGAAGGCGACAAACCCTTTGCATTCCATACTCCTCGAACCAATTCTTTAGCGTGTACATCAGACACCAAGCAGATGCTCGATAGCATGGTCCAGCAAGGTGGTATCATTTAATCACTTGGTGATGAGTCTTTCTGAGTGGTGTCATCCCATGGTGGTCGCTCTCAAGCGGAAGAGTGGTGACCACATAACGGTAAACTTCACAAAACTTAGCAAACATATTCTACGTCCCATCCACTCATTCCCGACACCACGCAATGCTGCCAGGCAGGTAACCCTTGGTTCTAGGTACTTCAAGACTATGGATGCTATGCTTGGCTATTGGCAGATCCCGCTCGCTGAGGACGCACAGCCACTCACAACCTTCATTATACCATGGGGAAGATATAAGTTTTTGCAACTTCCCATGGGAATTATTTCAACAGGTGACGAGTTTTGCAGATGAGGTGACATCACCCTCGGAGGCATCGGCAACCTTACCAAGGTAGTTGATGATGTGCTCGTTTAGGACCTGACCTATGCCGAACACTTACAACGTATCCGAGCAATTCTGGAGCAGTGCCGCAGACACAAGATCACCATGAACCGGAATAAGTTACTGTTCTCACGTCAGTCTGTGGAGTTCTGTGGTTACGGCATCAAGGTTGGCGGAGTAGTTGCTAACCCTGGTAAGGTCAAGGGGATAGTAGACTTCCAAGTCTCTGTCAACATTACTAATCTCCGTCCATTTCTAAGTCTTTTGAACCAGCTGGCCGACTTTACTTCGAGTATTGCATTAGCTACCGGTATAATGCACACACTTCTCAGCATCAAGAATGCCTTCGTATGGACCCAAGACCACCAAAATTCTTTCGAGAAAGTGAAGCGGGCTCTAACATCACCACCGGTGCTCGCCCACTTCGACTCCGCCCTTCCCACAATGTTGCAGACTGACGCCTCGCATATCAAGGATCTTGGTTACGCCCTTCTACAGCTTCATGGTAAGAAGTGGAGGCTTGTTCAGTGTGGTTCTCGTTTCCTCAGTGACATGAAGACCAGGTACGCCATGGTGGAGCTGAAGCTCGTTGCAGCAGTCTGGGCCATGGGGAACAAAATGGAAAAGAGAGCTGGTGCCAGTACACATCCTTGTTTTACCCCGTTTGGATGGGGATGAATTCAGACTGGGTGCCACTGTGCAGGACGCTGCCGTTCATGCCATCGTGGAGTTGCCTCACAATGGCAATGAATTTTGGATTGCAACCAAAACGATTGAGGGTCCGTCAGAGGGCTTCCCTGTTGACCGAGTCGAAGGCCTTGGAAAGGTCCATGAAAGCCATATACAAGTCACGATGCTGTTTTCTGCAATTTGCCTGTATCTGGCGGGCAGCAAATATCATGTCAGTGGTGTTAAGTGATGGTCCTAAGCCACATTGAGATTCTAATACGAAGTTTTCCGCCTCAGGAAGGAGTCTCTTTAGGAGGACTCGGGCAATAATCTTGCCAGCTATGGACAGTAGCGAGATCCCGCGGTAGTTGCCACAGTCTAACCAGTCTCCCTTGTTCTTATAAATATTGACGATGGAGGCGTCTTTAAAAGCGTGGGGGATTTATTCCTTCTCTCATATATTCTCCAGAAGAGAGTGGAGGCGGCTGGTAAGCAGAGATCCTCCTGCTTTATACACCTCGGCTGGGATCCCATCAGGCCCAGTGGTTTTGTTATTTTTTAACTGCTTGATGGTAGTAGCTACCTCAGCAGGGGGTGAAGGATAGCCGAGGTGGGTCAGCTCTGGGTGTTGAGGAACCTACTAGGTATTAAGAACATCCATATTGTTTTTTTTATTGAGCAGGTAATGTCAGTGCCCTTTCTAGCGCTGATGGATGTATTTTCGTCTTTAATTAGGGAGTTACTCTCGAATGACCGGAGGGGGCTGCGCCATGAGTAGTTGGGCCTGCATTGCTTTAGTGGTATTTAAAAATTCGCTCATTTAGTGTTGATCTACAACTGTTTGCTTTTCACTCACTATATTTTTCCAATATTCGCTCTTTAGATCACAAAGTTTGCGCTGGACCAAATCCGGCGATTTCTTTCTCTCACAATGATATACAATATAGTGAATAAGATGCCAATCTTTGGATCTTGTGTGTTGCTAAGACCCCTTGAACTTGTCGGCCTGTCTAAACAATGTGTTGGTGATATTGAGGTTGTGCTCAGCACACTTGCCGAGGAGGGATTACATTTGTCCACTCTGTTTCTCCCTTCGGTTCCTTGCCAAAGTCCACATCCCTAGTAACTCTGGCATTGAAGTCACCTAGGAAAACCTTGTCTTTTCTGGGGATAGAGGTTAGTGCTCTGTCAAGGTCGGTGTAAAAGGCCTCCTTAATGTCATCCTCTGCATCTAGTGTTGGGGCGTATGTACTGATGAAGAAGGCAGGACGTGAGTAATTCAGTGGGACTCGAAGCGTCATGAGGCAGGTGCTCATTGACACCAATAGGCATTTCAGTTAACCTATTTATGATGGATTGGTGAATGGCAAAGCCGACTCCATAAATTAGGTTTCTCTCCGCAATAGCCTTACCCTTCTAGAAGATATAGTCTGGGAGCCGGGACTCGCTAATGACTCCTATGTCGATGTTATACATAGCCAGCTCTTTTGCCACAAGGACGGTTCTTCTTTCAAGATGCTCATTTGTCCCAGTGTCCGGAAGGGTACTGACATTCCATGCAGCGATCATAAGAGTTTGTATAATTTGCTTTGGTTTGATCTGTGATTATAATTTTACTGAATTAGGATAACCTTAGTGGGTGCGGTTGCCCAGCAAGGTTCCTTTTTAGGCAGGCTATGTTTAGAGCACCTTTTCTAGCCCCCTTCCCCTGTGAGGTGAGCAGAGTGCCTCCTGGAAAGAGCTACTCAGTCGCACAGACAGGGCCAGATTTGCACTGCTGCCTTGATCCCATTGCATAAAAAACCATCTTATCTATGCCGCCCATGTGCAGAGTTGTGATTAGAGATCCCGGTAGCCATCTCAGCCAATCCCCGTCGCCACTCATCTATCGCCATAAGACCTTTGGTGGTTTTGGTGTTCTGATGATGGCGAAAAGTGTAATGAGCTAGATGATGGCTACACATGATTTGATTTATGTGGTGAGGTAGGAGCGCAGGCTGCGGCCACACATCTTGGTTCTCCCTTTTCCTAATTCAGTGGTGCAGGTACCTATAACAACTGGGGAGAGAGAGAGAGTTGCAATGGACTGTCGACAACCCAGTTTGTTGGGTTTCGCCTTTGTAGCCTGTCCATCTTGCATTGCCTTCATCCACTGTTGTAATCGACGGGTTCCCATGTTGCTCACCTCATCCGTCTATTCCACCGTTGGGGCCTTACTGGAGCTCTGTAAGCATATCTGCGTGATGCAGGGCTCCACCGCAGATTTTTCTTTCGTGATCTCCTCCCGTAGCCTTAGACCTACCAAGGTTAATCGACGATGCAGCAGGTGGTTGGTAGGCGTCAGGGCGTGTCCACATGCTGGTAGGCCTCTGCGCCGTCCCTCTGGGGCCCACTGCTGCTCCGAGATCCCCTGCTGGTCTAACCTGTGGCTGCGGGGCACCCAGTTACCATGATTTACCAAAAGCAGTCACTGGCAGCAGAAGACTTATGCAAGGATGCTTCCTTGTTCATCACAGGGGCTAACCAGCGACGGTAGCTGAAAACGAGAGGGAACAAGCAGTGCCTGCACCTTAACACTAGCAATACTGTAGTCCGTGCTGCCCGCTCACGCGGCTGTGGTCTCTTGACCAAGGAGACAGCTGCCAGCCTGGTCTGTCAGGCCCTTCTCCTTCCCCATCTCCTCCTCCCCATCTGGATTTATCAACATCCTCCTGTTAGGTTCTGAATAATAAGTTCTATATACAGGAGAGAACACAAACACCTGTATAGTTTTGTAGGTTCGGTTTACTGGATAAGAGTATGTACACAGAGGAGAGCAGCGGTCTCCCTGGCTAGGCTCCTTGTCAACTGCTATAGGCGACGTATGGCAAGTGATACATTAGCAGCTTCCATACGTCGCCAGGCACATTAATTAAGCGTGTGGGATATGGTAATAACATTGCCACACGCTGCTAGCTAGGCTGAATAAATAATACATAAATGGAGCACATACATAATATACATACATGATATATAATCCAGCATACATAATATACATACACCTCCCTCCCCCCTATACGCTCATAGCAAAGTCTTGAGCGGACCTTTTCTTTTGGATCCGTTCTGAGCGTCGAGGGACTTCATCACTGGGAAGGGTATGGGACTCAACACTGGTGGCGGGGCCAGCAGACGGCATTGTTACGGGTCGGAGGAAACGGCGGTTCCTCCACCACACACGACCACTGGGTAACCGCACCTGGTAGTCCCGTGACCTGCCGAGACCCATGACTACGCCTACTTTGTCCCAACGTAGGGAGGTCGGGTCCTGAACACGGACTTGGGTGCCGACACTCAACCTGGGGAGAGAACGGGCGTGGTCATTGTAGCGGGCGACGACGTCCTGAACACGTTCGGCGGCTCGGCGATCACAATCCTCTGTCTTGGCCTGCCACTCCTTGGAGAAGGATTGAGGGTGAGCAGGGACACAAGAACGAAGGGGGCGTCCATACAAAACCTGGGCAGGGGAGCGTCCGGTGTAGTTAGGTGTGTTGCGGAGTTCAAGAAGACCCCTGTCGAAGGCCTCGCAGTCAATGTTCCCAGAAGGGGCCACCTTAAGGATGAGGTGCTTCAGGGATTTGACAGCAGCCTCAGCGTGGCCGTTGGACTGCGGGTAATGGGGCGATGACAACACATGCCGGACTCCCCATCGGTCAAGGAACGCAGCAAAGTCCCGGCTTGTGAACTGAGGCCCTCCGTCGGTTCGCAGGCGTACAGGAACGCCCACGTCACGGAAGTAGTGGCGGAACTTGCTGATGGTGGCGGCAGACGTCGTGTCATTACCGCACTTGATGACAACCGGCCAACCAGAGAGACGGTCGACGATAACGAGGAAGGACTTTCCTGACACACAGAAAAAGTCGGCCGACACAGACTCAAAGGGGCGGGTGGGGTTGTCGTCACTCATGAAGGGTTCCTGCTGCTGGCTGGGTTGTAATACTTGGCAGGGCTCACACGCACGGACAACATTGGAGATGTCGGAGTTGATGCCGGGCCAGAACACAGTCTGTCGTGCACGCCGTTTGGTGGCCTCAGCTCCACGGTGACTGTCGTGAAGGCGGGCCAAGGCGTGGGGACGTGATGCAGCAGGGACAACTACACGTGCTCCGTACAGAACAAGGTCTCCGTCGCAGTAGAGTTCATCGCGGAGTTTCCAATACGGGAGCAGGGTGTTGTGAAGATCGTAGCGGTTGCTAGGAAATCCATTCCTCACACACTCGACGAGTTGGACATAGGAAGGGTCATCTCGGGCCGCTGTTCGAAGGTCCTCCATTGCCTTGTCGTCATCTGGTGACAGGTCCGAACGAAGGGATTGGACGGCATGGAGAGTGACCACAGTCCTGACGGAAAGAGCGAGGTCGGCGTCGAGTACATGGTCTTCTGGAGTAGGGCGGCTGACAGGAGAGCGGGATAAGGCATCAGGGATGCAGAGCTCCTTACCAGCACGCCACACTGCAGTGAAGATGTACGCCGAGAGTTTCTCTTTCAGACGCTGGAGGCGAGGGTTCTCAACGGCGTCTAGCGTGTAGTGGTTGAGGATCGGGACAAGCGGGCGATGGTCGGTCACTAGGTGAAAGTATTGCAGGCCTATGAGGTAAAACCTGCACTTGGACATCGCCCAAACCACAGCCAACAGCTCCAACTCAATGGTGGCGTAGCGCGTCTCAGTGTCAGAGAGGAAACGCGAGCCACACTGGACGAGCCGGAACTGCCCTCCACCATGATCCTGCAGTAGGGCGTATCCCACGCCATACAAGCGTGAGGCATCTGTCTGCAGAACTGTCGGCAAGGCTGGGTCAAACGTGGCGAGGACAGGTGGACGAGACAGGGCCTGTTTCACTTGCTGGAAGGCCTTGTCGTGGTCGGGGGTCCACAGGAATGTCCTCTTGGGGCTCATCAGGGGGCGAAGTGGTTGAGCAGCTGCGGAGATGTCCGACGAAAACTCTGCTAACTGGTTGACGAGAACGATGAAGGACCTCAAGTCGGTCAGGTTAGCAGGGGTGGGAAAATCCGTAATGGCGCGGACCTTTTCCGGGTCAGCTGCGATACCATTCCCTGAGAGGGTGTACCCACAAAAGTCAACTGAAGAGCTGGCCAGAACAAACTTGTCGGCATTTAGGGTAATGCCGTGCTTCCGGCACCTGTTGAGTACCTCGTAGATACGGCAGAGGTGATCCATATAATCCTCGTCGTACACGAGTATGTCGTCGACCACTTTCACGCAGTTTGCCAGACCTTGTAGAGCCATATCACCTCGAAGACAGAAAGCGTCTCCTGTAGCGGCGAATCCCATGGGGCCACGGCAATAACTGTAACGTCCATGCGGGGTGATGAAAGTTGTGAGTGGTCGGTCTTCTTCGGCAAGCTCTCTCTGCCAGTATCCACACAGGGCGTCCATCGTCGTGAAGAAGCGCGCCTTCGGGTTCACGCTGCGTATGGCTGCAAAGGGCGTGGGAGAAGGGTGCGCAGGACGAGACACCTGGTTGTTGAGCTTGGAAAGGTCAGTGGTGATCCGAACACCACCTTTAGGTTTTGCGACGACAACCATCGGGTGACACCATGGAGACGGGTCATCGCCGGTTGGTACAATAATTTCTTGGGCGACCATGGAGTCCAGCTCGTTTTTGACCGCCTCGCGGAAGGCCAGGGGAACCAGTCGAGGGGTGTAAATAGCGAATGGCTTCGCGTCGTCCCTCAGGTGGATCCTCATGGGGGGGCCTGCCATCTTCTTGAGAGGCTTGGATTCCAGAGCGGACTTGGTCACCAGAACGTCGCTGAATTCCTTCAGGAAGTACTTCCGAGCATCCGAAGGAGAGGTGTCACTGGCAAGAGGCAGGGGTAGGGCGGCAGCAGGGTCGTTGCTGCTCCCTTTTTGCACCCTGTTGGCGTGTTTTACCTCAAGAATAGGTTTGGGGAAGTCCTGGGAGATGATGGCCAACTCCTGACAATGTCTGTAGGACAGCAAAGGAGTCTGGACACCGTTATGCACATCAATCCAGGCTTGACACGACCTGTTGCCAAAGGTGACTTGTGCTTGGAGTGAACCCAGGGCCGGGGTCATCTGTGAACCATCTGCCATAAAGCGGAGATCCTTGGGGGGCGGTCCTAGATCACTTGGAGAGAGCCCCAAGCATTGCAAATGCTGGGGACCGATGACTGTAGCATCAGCGCCGGTGTCGGGCAACATCTGAAGACGGGATGACACACCGCCGTAGGTCACGATGACGCTGATGTACTGGGGGACTTTGGTCCTGGGACGCGGGGGGGAGCACACATTCCTAATGTGGCTCGAGCGTTGTCAGGAGTCGTCGTGCCTCTGATTGGAAGACTGGGCGGCCCTCTCTGGTGGAAGGGGGCTGAAGCTTCCGCCGACGCGGTCCCTTGGGTTTGTTGGAAGGGCAACACTTGTCATAGTGGCCCAGACGACCACACACATTGCACTGGACGCGTTTGGCTGGGCACCGTACTGTGAGTGACCAGTGGCCCTTACGGTCACAACTGTTGCAGGTAGACTGAGCAGCTGGACACACCTGTGTTCCGTGCTGCTTACCACAGTTGTTGCAAAATAAACCGGGCGTGGACGTGGTGGGCGAAGGCGTAGGAACAGACTTCTTGTCCTTCTTGTACCGGGACACAGCGCGTACAGCTGTAGGGGGAGCACGGATGGCAGAGGTGGCACACCTGGCAGCCTCATAGGAGCGACATATCGTCAACACATCCTGAAGAGAAGAGGAAGAGTCGAGGGAGGTGAGGCGTTGGACAAGTTCCTCGTCCTTAACACCCATCAGGATCACCTGCTTCAACTGGGTCTCCTCGCACTGCTGGTGGTGGCCTGGACATATATCTACCTCTTCCGAGGCTCTCTTAAGACGCACGTAAAAGGCATCAAAAGACTCACCCTCCATCTGTCTGCAGCTAAACAATTCCCTCCTGCGCAGAGCTTCATTCTGCTGTCCTTTGATGTGCCGTTGTAGAACGTCCAGTACCTCCTCTACAGACAGCAAAGAGGTTGGGGGTACCTGCAACGTATGTTCCAAGACACGCTGAATTTCCAAGGACAGGCACATGCGCAGCTGGATGAGTTGTTTAGGCTGTGACAAACTCTGGAGATCCACCATTGTAGAATAATCAGTCCACCGTCGCCGCCATTCACGAAAAGTCTGGAAAGTCTCATCAGGCTTCAAGATGGGCGGCGTTTGAGCTGCTGCTTTAGGTGGGGCTGGGGGGTGTGAAGGAAGCATGGATGAGGTATCTGAACCAGTCAGTACCGAGGCAGTGTTAGAGCCAGGGGCTTGGTTAACAGTGAGGCGAGATATCAAGGCTTCAAACCGTTCACTGTCTTCCAATCTCCGTTGGTTGTCTCGTTCTGCCTCTGCTTGCCTTCTGTGCTCATCCGCCAAACGTCTGTGGGCTTCATCCTCGCGTTTCTCATCTCTCATAAACTTCAGTAAAGCAATTATCTCTGGAGACAACGCTGAATATTGAGGTGAGGGACTGCGCGATGTGGGGGCTGGAGCGTCGTGGCCGGCCTGGTCATCCATCTCTGCGGGGCTATCACCCGCCTGACTCATCCAGGCGCTGGGTCCACGGCTACGTAAGGCGTGAGACATAACTACTTCATCTGTGTACTATGTCTTAAATCAGTGTTGACCGGTCAGCCCGTCGTATCAACAAGATTTCAGACAAAAAATTAATTAAATACACAGATAAGTAGGTTATATATATAAAATATATATATAGAAGCCGCGCGGTCAGCGAGTGTTAGTATGTGTATGTGTGGTGTCCTGGGCGGGTAGAGCGTCTCGCCCCAGCTGTGAGGGGGGGTGGAGGCGGCGCTGTGAGGGGGGGAAAGGGAGAAGCGCGGCGACTCCCAGTCAGTCCAGTTACCCTCAGAACGCGGTCAGAGACGGGTGTGCTGAACTCTACTCCCCACAAATGCCCAGAACATGCCGTATACCTTGGGAATCCTTTAGAACAAGGTCACACATGAATGGCACGAAACACACAATGCACTAAACACTTCACAGAAAATCACTGTCACTGACACTGCTCAAAGTTGCTGAGATTCTTCGAGGAGAGATGACACGCGGGAGTTGACCCAAGCTAGTCCGTCGCCGGCTTTCCATAAACTTTGCGCTATCACTCGTAATTATCCAGTAAGATCGGATCACTGCGCCATGTTAGGTTCTGAATAATAAGTTCTATATACAGGAGAGAACACAAACACCTGTATAGTTTTGTAGGTTCGGTTTACTGGATAAGAGTATGTACACAGAGGAGAGCAGCGGTCTCCCTGGCTAGGCTCCTTGTCAACTGCTATAGGCGACGTATGGCAAGTGATACATTAGCAGCTTCCATACGTCGCCAGGCACATTAATTAAGCGTGTGGGATATGGTAATGACATTGCCACACGCTGCTAGCTAGGCTGAATAAATAATACATAAATGGAGCACATACATAATATACATACATGATATATAATCCAGCATACATAATATACATACACCTCCCACCAACAGTACGGTGCAAAGATTGACGATCAACCCACAACTGATATACAAAAGTGACAATTTCAACTCGAAAGGAAGAAACAACTGTTAGAGCGACAATCAGTACTTAGAGGCCGCTGTTGACCTGACGCACCCAGCCCGCGGTACACTCGCCACCCCAACACTGGATGAGAAGCCAAGAAACACTCCAAACTACACCAGGAGAGAAATGAGGACTCCCTACTCCACCCAGGTGAGGAATTATGAATTCCTAACTACATCGTATGAGAAACAAGAACCATCTCCAACACCCTGTGTGAGCTGGAGGACCTACCCGGACCACGTGGTACACCTGCAGCTGTAGTGAGGTAGCGGCTTAGCAGTCAGGTACAACGGCCATCAAGACAGTGGGAAGGACTCTTGGTGCCGACAGCAGGTCACAAGAATGTCTACAGACCAGCTCCCACAGTACCAGATCTAAAGTTAATCTATATGTTGACCCTATGTTTCTTATGTATCTGTATTGAAAGCTTATGTCAATCAAGTGACCCACTCCCCGATTTCACCATATGTAACTTGTCATCTCTGTTCGTTGTATATTTTCAGCCTTCGGGCTGCCATGTTTTTTTAATAAACCGTTAATTATTATTATTATTATTATTACACACACACACAGTAAAGTTAGATTTATATGATTTCATTCCTCGTCTCTCCGCCGGTGTAATACATTATACTGGTTGGCGACTGTGAGTGTGCGTCCCACTATATCAAAATGTTAAATCAATCAATATCAATGAATTTAAACCAAACTTGGTATGATGATATGAAGCCAAATGATCTCGAGTCAGAAGTACAATCAATATATTCCGTCATCAGTTTCCACAGTTATGGAGTCTTGAGCTTTACTTCAGTGGGGTACTCGGCCATATACATATTGACAAACACCACTTTATTTATTGCAGATTTGTTTGTATCTTCACACTGCCTTTATTTTTAACAGAACCCCCTAAATAAGTTCACTGTGGGGGGGTTGGAGGAAGGAGAAGGAAGAGGTGAGGGAGGGAGGATGGGGACGGGGGAGGGAGATGCGGAGAGAGGTGGGGAAGGGAGAGGGGAGAGAGGAGAGAGGTGGGGGAAGATGGGAGAAAGAGGTGGGGAAGGGAGAGGGGAGAAAGAGGTGAGGGAGGGAGATGGACGAGAGATGTAGGAGAGGGAGAGTGACAATGGTATCGTCAACTTTTCGTACATTTTCCTTTTAGTAAAATCAAAATCATATAATGACTTGTCTGTCCGCTTTACTTCATCGCCATAATTTCCCTTCAAGTCATCAATGTGACGTAATTTAGGTTCACTACTGTTCACCACAGGAGGGAGAGAGGGCAGGTTAACTATGATACACATCTTCATTATAGTAAAATTATACATATATACATATATATATATATATTTCATTAGCCCAATAAAGCACGCAGACTTCTACATACAATCAACACCTCAACCCGCCAGGATTCGAACCCACAGCCCACGAGCCCATAACTGTGACCGGGGAACGCTACCTCTGGACCACCAGGATACTAAAAGCAGTCCTCGACTCTGTTATATTTCACACAAAGCCAGTTCAACGAGCTTATGGCAACGTGAACCTCTAATGGGGACTACCTGTATCATGTAGGTGGTCAGAGTAACGTCCTAGACTCTGACCACCTACGTGATTCGGGTGGTCCAGAGGTAGCACTCCCCGGTCACAGTCATGGACTCGTGGGCCGTGGGTACGAATCCTGGCGGGTTGAGGTGTTGATTGTATGTAGAAGTCCGCTTGCTTTATTGGGCTAATGAAATATATATGGATCCTCGTGTTACGAAGCCGGATTTGGTAAAACGTTACTCTGACCACCTACGTGATACGGGTAGTCACCATTAGAGGTTCACGGCGTCATAAGCTCATTGAACAGGCTTTGTGTGAAATATAACAGAGTCTAGGACTGCTTTTAGTATCCTGGTGGTCCAAAGGTAACGTTCCCCGGTCACAGTCATGGGATCGTGGACCGTGGGTTCGAATCCTGGCGGGTTGAGGTGTTGATTATATATACATATATATATATATATATATATATTTATATACATATATATATATATATATATATATATATATATATATTGTAACCGGTCGGAATTTACTGGACTTTAATTTCTCACTTGACTTGGGGTTTATTAAAGATTATAAGATGGTAATGGCAGTGGAAGCGCCCCTTTGAGAAAAATCCCGAACCAGCACAAGAACACTTAAATCTACTAAACAAAATGAATTGTCCGTGACCCGTGGAAGGATAGCGTCTGTGACTGGGATGAATGAGACACACTGTAAAATTTAGACACTTATATTCCCTCCAACACTACAAACACAATCAAATAATGGTACACCAATATGCGCACCTCTTAACTTAAACTTAAAACACTACTCTGGGGAATAATAGTTATACATGATATAGAAATTATTAGCAACTCAGGCAACAATAAATTTGAAGTATTAAGAAATGTTGCTTGCACACATGAAACAGGCCTTAAGGGCTTTCACAAAATAATATCAGTCACTTAGGAAATGGTATCAAAAAATAAGAAATTAAATACTCTACAATAGGGGGCAGGGAAAAAACACTTTTATTTGAGTTGCAGGCTGCACTTTTCAGGCATCGTTTGTATGGCTGTAACAAACACCTGTGCAAAATTTCATGCCATTTCATGCATACTTACCCTGCCGCATCGCGAACGACTTTTTGTCAACTTTTAGTGTATACCAAAAATTAGGTGTCATTTAATGTTTTCCAGGATAATGATAAATTTTACATGGGTGACCGATTTAATTCACATGTTATTTTACAGGTACACCGTATAGAAAATCATTACAAGTTCATATTGAAATTCTTTTTTGTGCGGAACCTTGGCATCATTTTCCTAGACAATAATCTTTGCCTAATATATCCATCTCTCGATTCGTATCCCGTCACTTCAGTGCAAGCTTCAGTCATCACTTTTATGCCTCTCTCGACCGCCTGAGTGCTGTTTGGCCAATTGGGCACCACTAATGGTGTCTCAAGAATGTCATTAACCTGTAGATTTGACAGAGAAGCAATGTAAGGAGGCTCAGTCTTGAGTTCATTCCTCCAGTTAATCATGGAATGATAGTTTTTTGCTTGCCACTTTAGTTTCGGAGTCACCACCTTTCTCATGTTGACTACAGGAGGCACATCCTCATTCCCATCTCCATCTTTACCCTCCTCATCAGTATAGTTTAACAAATTCTCGTCAACAGCAGCATCAGAATCTTCCTCCTCCTCTTCAGATCTGCCAGTGCATTCTTCCTTTTGCTGATTCTCCTCTCTAATTTTTCTTATCATTGAGACAGCTTTTTCTCTAACAGTCATGTCCTCATCTGCACACATACCAAGAAGAAGTTGATCCTCCTCACTATTCAGGTGTTTCATATATAGCAGGGACCGGAATACGTTCCTTGAGCCGTGTGTTACGTAAGGGTGTATCTTGATGTAAAACCACATTGGAGCACTGAACTTTATTATTGTAATGACAATTCTTTTCAACTCATGGCTGGGTCTTGATGTTACTACATGCAGCCTGAGGATTCTACTCCATAAAGTGTTCCACCTTGACACACAGGGAGGACCTGGCTCAATAGCAGCCAAGTCATCTTCAACAACACCTGTGATAACTCCTTTACAAATCCTATACAGGTATTTCTGATCCCAGGACAGATCTTTCTCCACTTCATCATTAAACACAGGGAAATCGGGGAAACTGACTGGCTGGAAGGCGACAACTGGAAGCTCAGACAAAGACTCCTTGATCTGCTTTCCAATGGGACCACGCCAATGCTCAGGACCACTTGGTTTACCATCATAGTGATAAAAAACTGCGCGGAAAGGCAGCTCATTTCCGTGAAGCTGACATATGAAATAATGGAGCGGGTGACCAAGTAACATTTCAAGATGATGAATGACTCCATTTTCTGATCCTACATTTACATTGGTTCCATCACAACCAACACACACAATGGGTTAGATTTTTCTCCACCAGAAACTCGTGAATAGTTTTGGCAATCTGCTTTCCGTGTCCAGTCTTGGGAGTCACATGTGTGAGATATTCATTGCCAGGCTCAACCATGATGACATAATGATCTTCTCCATCATCCTCGAACTCCAGGCTGATAATCAATATAGACATAGCACCATACTCATCTGCAACAAGAAAACTTAAATGAAATAAGAGATATGAAAAAAAGTTGATAAACACTGAACAGAACATTGCACCGCCACAGCGGCTGTTTGGCTAGTACTATAGGTAAATTTAAAAATTTCAGTAGAAAATGCGGCAGACTAAACCTCGACATATCAGCTTCAAATTTGGCATGGAGTCTTAGATATGTATAAGGAACAATGCCTGAAGAGTGCAGCTTTGAGCAAAATTTCACTGCCCCCTACTCTACAATGAATAGGCCTCAAGGGCTTTCAGCAAAATAATATCAGTCACTGAGGAAATGGTAATAAAAATTAAGAAATTAAATACTCTACAATGAATAGGCCTTAAGGGCACTCAACAAAATTATAGCACCCCAACAGATGCACACTTCCTAACCTAACTTAACCACTACTCTGGGGAACAAGGTTATACCTGAGATCAGAATTATGAAGAACAATTAGAGGCATTAAAAGAATCAAATCACAGTATCACTCTGGTTCCACTTAATGGCACAAACATTCAAAAACAATACTATCAAAATTATCTAGGAACTATTAAACTACACACGTCAAGATAATACCAGTCTGAGGAATGGTGTTAACTACACCCGTAATAAGGGAGGGAAAATGTTCCTCTAGGTATCTCCTAGAGACCTAGACTCACGGTCTCAGTGTGTGACCATTAGTTTACTCAGATAGCCTCAGTGTACTCCCAGTGCGTCCATAAAGCGGAAGGGAGTGAGCCAATCAGACCTTGTACAGTTGAGAGAAACTTTAGCTTCCCGTTAGCAAGAGGGTTTCACTAGCTGCTCGGGACATGTGGTGTTGTGCACCCGAGTGGTAAGAACTGATCACCCACTGCTGATGCTGGTCCCGTGTCGTTTTAGTTGTCGGGAGCACTCGTTCACTCAAGAGATCCTTTGCTACCCCGCTAAACAGTGACAGGCCTACACTGATCGGTCCAATGGCGACAATCGCCACCCTCACTCATCAACGGCAGTCTCAAATGGCAGTCAATCTCTCTCAGTCAACTCCAGTCAAGTGGGTTCTGACGGAAACCCTGAAATGAACTCACTGTTAGCTCTAGTTAACTTTACTACTGCCCTATCTAAACCCTGTCTGAGATTGAATGAGACTTACTTGTTATACTGCCATAGCGCAGCACAGGTGACTAGGCCACGTGACTATTTCTGTGACGGACGCGCAGGGACGTCTTGTCTGTGTGAATGCTCCCCGCAACTGAGGCCTAGCCAGCGTCGCGTCTCCTCTCAAGGCGTTAGCTTAGGTCTACGTGACATATTTTCCGCCTAACTAATAACTCCTTGGGACACCCGTAACATTATTCAGACTGATAAACGATCTATAATAATTTCAAATTCAATAATGGTCCCTTACTTCATGAATCGCATCATTAATAATTCGGTGAATTACATTTAATATCATATAGGCCTAGTTCCACCATCTCTCACTGTGAGCTCAGGAAGCGCTCTCTCCCCTCAGATGACCTTGAACGCTCAGTATCGCTAATGGCGGGGCATTTGAAATTACTCTGAAATTTCTGAATATTACATATATATATATATATATATATATATATATATATATATATATATTTCATTAGCCCAATAAAGCACGCGGACTTCTACATACAATCAACACCTCAATCCGCCAGGATTCGAACCCACGGCCCACAAGCCTATGACTGTGACCGGGGAACGCTAACCGCTGGACCACCAGGATGCTAAAAGCAGTCCTAGACTTTGTTATATTTCACACAAAGCCTGTTCAACGAGCTTATGGCGCCGTGAACCTCTAATGGGGACCACCCGCACCACTTAGGTGGTTAGAGTAAAACGTTACTCTAACCACCTAAGTGGTGCGGGTGGTCCCCATTAGAGGTTCACGGCGCCATAAGCTCGTTGAACAGGCTTTGTGTGAAATATAACAAAGTCTAGGACTGCTTTTAGCATCCTGGTGGTCCAGCGGTTAGCGTTCCCCGGTCACAGTCATAGGCTTGTGGGCCGTGGGTTCGAATCCTGGCGGATTGAGGTGTTGATTGTATATATATATATATATATATATATATGTATATATATATATATATATATATATATATATATATATGTATATATATATATATATATATATATAAAACAAAGAAGTATGTTTGTGTGTGTGTGTGTGTCCGCACGAGAATCTCGGAAACTACTTTACTGATCTGTAGTGATGATGGATGGTGTTATATGTAGTGATGATGGATGGTGTTATATGTAGTGATGATGGATGATGTTATATGTAGTGATGATGGATATTGTTATATGTAGTGATGATGGGTGGTGTTATATGTAGTGATGATGGATGGTGTTATATGTAGTGACGATGGATGATGTT